>PISX010010567.1:0-69769 GCA_004024625.1 Mellivora capensis
TGGGATTGGGAGGGAGACAAACCATAAGTGACTCTTAATCTCACAAAACAAACTGAGGGTTGCTGGGGGGAGGGGGTCCGGAAAGGGGGGTGGGGTAATGGACATTGGGGAGGGTATGTGCTATGGTTAGTGCTGTGAAGTGTGTAAACCTGGCGATTCACAGACATGTACCCCTGGGGATAAAAATATGTTTATAAAAAATAATAATAAATAAAATAAAATTTAAAAAAAAAGCAGGAGTAGTTATACTTACACCAGACAAAATGGACTTTAAAAATAGTAAAAAGAAAATAAGAAGGTAATTATATAATGATAAAGGGGTCAATCTACCAAGAAAGATTAATAATTATAAATATTTCTGTACCCAATATCAGAGCACCTAAATATATAAAGCACAACTAGCAAAACTAAAAGTAGAAATAAATAGTAATATAATTAGAGTTGGGGACTTAAAACTTTACTTATGAAAGTGGATAGATCATCCAGAGTATAAAAGAAACAGTAGAATAGAACAAAACTACAGACCAAATGGACCTATGAGACATATACAGAATATTCTGACAGCATACACATTTTCTCCAAGTGCCTAAAGAACATTTTCCATTTCTATTCTATTCTATAGAATAGAACAAAACTACAGACCAAATGGACCTATGAGACATATACAGAATATTCTGACAGCATACACATTTTCTCCAAGTGCCTAAAGAACATTTTCCAGGATAGACCATGTGTTAGGCTACAGAACAAGTCTGAACAAATTCAAGAAGACTGAAATCATACCAGTATCTTTTCTGTCCACCATAGTAGAATACTAGAAATCAGTGATAGAGAAAAACTCATGAAAGCATGGAAATTAAAAAAAAAAAAAAGAAGGATCTAGACACAAAGAAAAATGTAAATACAATATATCAACACTCATAGGATGAAACAAGAATAGTTTGAGGAGGGAAGTTCATATCAAGAAATGCCTACATTAAAAACAAAGACAAGATTCAAAGAACCAATCTATATACCTCAAAAAACTGGGGGGAAAAATAAAACAGAACCCAAAGTTAGAAAGAAACATAATACAGAGTAAAGAAGTAATGAATGAAATGGAAAAGTATATAAAGGATCAAAAAAATTAAGGAACCTTTAGCTAGACTAACCAAGGTAAAAAGAGAAGATCCAAATCAACAAAAATATCAATAAAAAAGGAGATATTACAACTGATACCACAGATATACAAAGGATCATAAGAGGCTACTATGAACAACAATAAATCAATGACTGGAAAACCAAGAAGATATAGAAAAACTCTGAGAAACATACATTGTATTGAGGCACCTGGGTGGCTCAGTCATTAAGTGTCTGCCTTTGGCTCAGGTCATGATCCCAGGGTCCTGGGATAAAGTCTGGAATCAGGCTCCCTGCTCTGTGGGAAGCCTACTTCTCCCTCTCCCACTCCCTCTGTTTGTGCTCCCTCTCTCCCTGTGTCTCTGTCAAATAAATAAATAAAATCTTAAAAAAAAAAAAAAAAGAAACATACATTGTATCAAAACTGAATCAGAAAAAACATATAATCTATCAAAACTGAATAAGAAATAGAAAATCTAGAGGCACCTGGGTGGCTCAGTCAGTTAAGGGGCTGACTCCTGATTTGTGGCTCAGGTCATGATCTCAGGATTATGACATCAAGCCCCATGTCAGAGTCTGCACTCAACAGAGAGCCTGCATGAGGATTCTCTCCTCCTCTGCCCATCCCCCCATTTGTACTCTCTCTCTCTCTCTCAAATAAATAAATAAATAATTTAAAAAAGAAATAGAAAATCTATACAGATCAATTTGCTAATAAAGAGATCAAATCAGTAAACTTAAATCTCTCAACAAAGAAAAAGCTAGTGCCAGATGGCTACACTGTTATATTTTACCAAACATTTAAAGAACTAATTATCAATCCTTCTCAGATTCTTCCAAAAAATCCAAGTGGAGGGAACACCCCCAAATTCATTTTACCAGGGCAGCATCACCCTGATACCAAAGACAGAAAACAACATTATTAGAGAAGAAAACTACAGATTAATGTCCCTGATGAATGTAGAAGCAAAAATTATTAATAAAGTACTAGCAAACAGGGGTGCCTGGCTCAGTGGGTTAAGCCTCTGCCTTCGGCTCAGGCCATCATCTCAGGGTCCTGGGATCGAGTCCCACATCCGGCTCTCTGCTCAGTGGGGAGCCTGCTTTCCCTTCCTCTCTCTCTGCCTGCTTGTGATCTCTCTCTGTCAAATAAATAAATAAAATTAAATCTTAAAAAAATAAAATAAAATACTAGCAAACAGAATTCAGTGTATTAAAAGGATTGTTCAACATGATCAAATGGTGTGCTGTAAAGATGGTTCAACGTATGCAAATAAATTAACAGACTAAAAGAAAAGAAAAGAAAAGAAAAGAAAATAACCAACATCCATTCATGACAAAAACTCAACAAATTAGGTGTAGAAGGAATGTACCTCAACAATTTAACAAAGATGATGAAAGTGGTGAAAGTTTGAAATCTCTACCTCCAATCTAAACGACACAATGTGCTCACTTTCACAATTCTTATTCAGTATAGTATTTGGAGTCCAATCTAGAGCAATCAGGTAAAAATAAATAAATAAATAAATAAATAAATCAGAATTGGAAGGGAATTAAAATTGGCTCTAATATATGAAAAATCATGGAATTCACCAAAAAACTATCACATCTAATCAACCAATTCAGGAAAGTTCCAGGATACAAAATTAATATACAGAAATTATTAGCATTTCTGTAAACTAACAATGAATTATATAAAAAAGAAATGAAGAAGTCAACCCCCATTTACAATAACATCAAAAATAGTACATTATTTAAAAATAAATTTAACTGAGGTGAAAAATGTCCACATTGAAAAATACGAAATACTGATGAAGGAAATCAAAGACACAAATAGATGGAAAGGTATCCCCTATTCATGGATGAGAATTAGTATTTTTAAAATGTCCATACTAACCAAAGCCATCTGTAAATTCAAAGCAATCCCTATCAAGATTCCAATATAAATATGAACACATGAAAAGACATTCAACAACACTACCATCATGGAAATGCAAATCAAAACCACAATTAGAATCTCACCCTGTCAGATTAGCTAGCATCAAAAAAAGACAAGAAAAGGCAGGATGGTTAGGGTGTGGAGAAAAGGAAATAATATGTGCTGCTGGTGGGAATATTGGTACAGTCACTTTGGAAAGCAATATGGAGGTTCCTCAAAAAATTAAAAATAAAATTAAAAATTAAAAATAAAACTACTGGGGCGCCTGGGTGGCTCAGTGGGTTAAAGCCTCTGCCTTCAGCTCAAGTCATGATCCCGGGATCCTGGGATCAAGCCCCGCATCAGGCTCTCTGCTCGACGGGGAGCCTGCTTCCTCCTCTCTCTCTCTGCCTCCCTCTCTGCCTACTTGTGATCTCTGTCTGTCAAAAATAAATAAAATCTTTAATAAAAAAAAATAAAAAAATAAAAATACCAAATTATATAGCAGCTCTACATGTAAGTACATATCTAAAGCAAATGAAAATACTAATTTGAAAAGACCTATACATTACTATGTTCATTGCAGCATTATTTACAATAGCCAAGATATGGAAGCACCTAAAACTTAAAAGTTCATTGATAGATGAATGATTAAAGAAAATGTGATATATACACATGCACACACACATACTGGAATATTAGTCACAAAAATAAGAATAAAATATCATCATTTGCAACAACACGAATGGAACTAGGACATTATACCAAGTGAAATCATCAGAGGAAGAAGAATACAATATGATTTCACTTATACATAGAATAAAAAAAAAACAAATGAATAAACAAAACAGGGACAGATTTATAACAGAGAACAAACTGATGGTTGTCAAAAAGGAGCAAGGTAGGAGGATGAAATAAGTGAAGGGAACCAAGAGGTACAATCTTAGAATTAAAAAATAAATAAGACATGGGATATAATATACAGTAAAGGGAATATAACCAACAATATTGTAACAATTTGGTTGTTACACAATACAATATTGTAACAGATAGTAACTACACTTGTTGTGGTAACCACATCATGATGTAGATAAATATTGAATCCCTATGTTGTATACCTAAAACTAATACAATATTGTATGCCAAAAAAATAAAGTACAAATACAAAAATAATTCAATGTCATTTACTTAAAAAGGCAGAAAAAATAATCCTAAAATATATATGAGAAGACAACAGACCTTGAATAGTTAAAATAATCCTGGGGAAAAACAAAGTGGGAGGCATCACACTTACTTATTTATAACTACATATAAAGTTCTGGTAATCAAAACAATATGGTAACAGTGCAAAATGGATACATTGACCAACAGAACAGAATCAAGAGCCCAAAAATTAACCCATGCATATGTAATTAACTAATATTTGACAAGGGAGCCAAGGATATTCATTGGAGAGAAGACAATCTTTTCAATGCATGGTCCTGAGAAAGTTGGATAATCAAATGTAAAAGAATGAAACTAAATCACTATCTTACACTACTCACAAAAATTAAGTCTAAGTACTTTAAATACTTAATTGTAAGATAAAAAACCATAGAACTCCTAGGAGAAAATATAAACAGTAATCTTCTTGACATGGGTTTATAAATATGTCCACATATTGCACTAAGCACAAGCAATAAAATCAAAATCAAACCATGAGACTACATTAACTAAAAAGCTTGCATAACAAAACAAAACAAAACAAAACAAAACAAAAAACTACCAACAAAGGGAAAAGACAACCTACAGAATTGAAAAAGAATATTTGCAGGGCTCAGTTGGGTGGCTCAGTTGGGTAAGCATCTGCCTGTTCAGCTCAGGTCATGATCCCAGGGTCCTGGGATTGAGCCCAGTGTCAGGGTCCCTGCTCAGGAGGGCAGCCTGCTTCTCCTTCTCCCTCAGCAGCAATCCCTGCTTGCACTCTCTTGCTCTCTGTCAATAAAATCTTAAAAAAGACAAAGCATATTTGCAAACCATCTGTCTGATAAGGGCTCAATATTCCAAATATAAACAAACAAACAAACAAAAACTTACACAATTCAATAGCAAAATAAATAAAGAAAACCAAGTAATCTGATTTTAAAAATAGGCAAAGGACCAAAATAGACATTTTTACAAAGAAGATATATAAATGGACAATAAGTACATGAAAAGGTGCTCAACAGCACTGATCATTTGGGAAATGCAAATCAAAACCACAGTGAGATATCACCTTACTGCTATTAGAATGACTATATCAAAAAGACTAGAGATAAATGCTGGGGAAGATGTGAAGAAAAGGGAAGTCTATTACACTTGTAGTGGTTTATAAATTCATACAGAAAACAGATTGAAGATTCCTCAAAAAATAGAATGGAATGTTATTGAGCCATGAACAGAGTAAAATCTTACTATTTAGAGTAACTTGAATGGACCTTGAGGACATTATGCTAAGTGTGGTATGTCAGAGTAAGACAAGTAGTGCATGATGTTGTTCATATGTGTAATTAAGCAAACAAACTCCTAGAAAAAGAGATAAGATGCAGAGGGGAAGATGGAGGAATGGGAAGAAGGTGGTCAAAAGTACACAATCCAGAGTGCCTGCGTGGCTCAGCGGGTTAAAGCCTCTGCCTTCCGCTCAGGTCATGATCCCAGGGTCCTGAGATCGAGCCCCGCATCGGGCTCTCTGCTCAGCAGGGAGCCTGCTTCCTCCTCTCTCTCTGCCTGCCTCTCTGCCTACTTGTGATCTCTGTCTGTCAAATAAATAAAATCTTAAAAAAAAAAGTACACAATCCCTGTTATTAGATAAGCACTGGGGATTTAATGTACAGCATAATGACTATAGTTAACACCACTGCATGGTATATTTGAATGTTGTGATAAGAGTATATTATATGAGTTCTCATCACAAAGGGAAAATACACTTTTTAATCTATATGAGATGATGATTACTAAATTTATTGTGGTAATTATTTCACAATATATGAGAATCAAATCATCATGCTGTATACCTTATAATTATATAGTGCTGTATGTCAACTATATCTTAATAAAACCAGGAAAAAGTGATACAAAAAGCTAATGTCAACTATACATAAGGACAACTCTAATCATGTGCCATCTAATAGAATACAAGGAGACCACATCACTTCTATGGCATTCTTCACAAAAATGCATCAGCTGAAACTAATCATGAAGAAACAGACAAATCCAAATGGGGGGACATTATACAAAATAATAGTCATGTAATCTTCAAAAGCACCTGGGTCATGAAAGTCAAGGAGAGCTGAGGAAATGTTCCAGATTAAAGAGGACTAAAGAGACATGACAACTAAACTAACCTGTGATCCTGGACTTTATTGAGACAATCAGCAGAACTTGAAAAGGTGTTGAGGATTCGATGATAGTAATGTGTAGGAATTAATCTTCTGATATTTTACATCATATTGTTATTTTGTGGGAATATGTCCTTATTTGTAGAATATTAGTTAGAACTGCAGTTAGAACTGCATCTAATTGACATAGAACTGCAATGCTGCAATGCAGTTAGAACTGCATTGACCGGGGACATCTGGGTGGCTCAGTGGGTTAAAGCCTCTGCCTTCGGCTCAGGTCATGATCTCAGGGTCCTGGGATGGAGCCCTGCATCAGACTCTCTGCTCAGCAGGGAGCCTACTTCCTCCTCTCTCTCTCTGCCTGCCTCTCTGCCTACTTGTGATCTATGTCTGTCAAATAAATAAAATCTTTAAAAAAAAAAAACAGCATTGACCATTGTTCCAAAAGAAAGAAGAAAGAAAAGAAAAAGGAAAGGAAAGGAGGAAAGAACGGAAAAGAAAAGAGAAAAGGAAAAGAGAAAAGGAAAAAAGGAGAAAGAAAGAAAGAAAGAAAGAAAGAAAGAAAGAAAGAAAGAAAGAAACCCATTTATCAGTCTTTCCCTTCACCCGTCCTCCCATACTCACATCAGTTTCTGTAAGCTGCTGAGATTTTAGGGTCTGTTAATTACAAATAGTTTGGCAAACTTAACAAATGCACCCCTTGGCTTTTCTTATGACAGATTATTTATTAATGTGGGACTTACTGCATCTTAGTAGCCTACAATAGGAAAGGTTTCCCAAACTGTGCTTTTATTACTTAAAGTTGAGAGAGTTGCTAAGAGCAAAGACTCTGAAGTTGAATCCTGGCTCCTCCATTTGCCAAACACTGTGACCATGGGAAGTAACATATTATCTCTGTACACCAATATTTGATTTGTAATCATTATAGCACACAATGGAGAGTGTTGTTTTAAGAATTCTATGAGTTATTATATAGAAAACCTTTAAAATACAGCCCAACATAGAAGAATAAAATTCACAATTTTGCCTTTAACTTCCTTTATAGATTTAAGTATTAAACATAATTTTTGTTTTCATTTATCTCCAGAAAAACAACATTCAAAATTCAGAGACATTGTGTAATAACAATTGAGTAATATAAATTAATTCATACATTTGCTTATATTAAATCCTAATGAAGTGTTATAAGGGGATGGCAGAGCTATTCTTTTTTTTTTTAAGATTTTATTTATTTATCTGACAGAGAGATCACAAGTGGGCAGAGAGGCAGAGAGAGAGAGGGGGGAACCAGGCTCCCCGCTGAGCAGAGAGCCAGATATGGGGCTTGATCCCAGAACCCCGGGATCATGACCCGAGCGAAAGGCAGAGGCTTTAACCACTGAGCCATCCAGGCGCCCCTGGCAGAGCTATTCTTAATCCTGAGAATATTACTTAAAGCATAGAAAAGGATGAGAAAAAACATTTTGTGTGGTAGGTGAAAGATTAAAAATAATGGGGTGGTAATGGAAAAGAATATCTTTCTAATGTAGTAGAAGGATTGTTTGCACAAAAAAATACAAGTCCATATTCTGTATTACTTAACCCATTTGATTTAACCCTTAAAATTTACTTACCAAAAATATAGTCCCCATGCTAGAAGATAATGCATTTTACACTTTTCCTCTGTATTTGAAGAATTTAATGCTTTAATAATAAAAAAAATTCCTTCACTATATTTAATGAGCTAAAAACAATAATTTACCTATGCATGTAGTTAAACCTCTCCCAGAAAAGCACATAAAGTCTCTCTTTATTTGTTCTTTAGGTCTGTATAAGATTTCTGCTGGCAAATTAACAGTTTTGATTTTTCATAAAGAGAGATTCAAAGAGCCTAAACTTCTACCCCTCCTAGGAAATTTTAGGGTTGAATAAGAATTTGATTTGTTACAAATTTCCCCATTTTCAGATGTTCATATTTATATTTCATTTCTACCTCTGCTTTTAAACTTGCTGTCAAGTTGTGTGATAATATTCAGGGCATTTTCTTTTCCAGTTGCAACTTTGTAAGTGATCTGAAGTAAGGTTTGATTTGACAGTCATAAATCCGGCTTCTATTTCATTTCTTAAGCTAGATGCATTTGTTGTGCTGTTGTAATGATAACTTTTGATAAGCCCATAGTCCCTCTCATGTGTAGAGGGACTTTTACTAAAAAATATATACCTATATATCCTGACAAGCACATTTTTTTTAAAAATGGGTTTTAGTTTTGTTTGTTCTTATCTCTCCATTTTCCCATCGTCACACATTGAAGTAGAAGGGCTATGGTTTTACATAGGTAAAAAATTTCACACACACACACACACACACACACATGCATACACACAAATAATATCATATGGTCCATTTATATCACAGTCAGGAACAAACAAACTAATTGGTAGTAATGAAAGAACACTGAATACCTCTGGTGGTGACTTAGTACAGACATTGCCTGGGAAAGAACAGAAGAGAACCTTCTGCAGAAATGAAACTTTTTAAATCTTTATTTTGCTGGTAGTTATATGGCTACACATGTATAAAAGTGTAAGCTGTATATTTAGTTGTGCATTTTAATAAAGTGCACCACAATGTTTAGAAAGAAAAAGCGGAAAAGGGTAATGCCATTTTTCTCCTATAGTAATTGAACTGTAGCTCATCAATAAAATTTGAAACAGTTGTGCAGTAAGGGAATGAAAAGAGGCCAAGTCATGAAGTAAGATTCCACGGAGGGTGGGAAACTAGAAATCACCCCTAGGGGCCACTGGAAAGTGGTGAGAGCATTAGTGAAATACTCCAGGTCTAGCTTTCTGTTGTTCATTTATCACTCCTCGAAAATCACCACAGCTTATTCTTACTACTGTTGCCATCCTAAATATAAAAAACATCTGGGAAAGCAGGCAACAAACAGCAGCAGCTGCTATTATTGGCACAGAACGAAGGAGAAAAGCACAGAGATGGCAGCATGTAGCAAAACAGCCATAAAACTGGGCCAGCAGCAGCAGCAGCATGCCCAAGGATGGCAGAGAACTGAGTACAAGGAAGGTGGCCAGCAGCATTTCTACTTTACAAAACTAGTAAGAAAACTTTAGCACAAAATAGTTTTTAGGCAAATCATGAATATATAACCAATAATTCAAAAGATTTTTTTTCATAAAAACACACAATTTCTCAGTATCCCAAACCAACTACACATTCTAACCCAGATTTTTTAAAAGATATTTATTTATTTGAGAGAGAGACAGACAGACAGACAGAGCACAAGCAGAGGGAGGGGCAGAGGGAGAGGGAGAAGCAGACTCCCCACTGAGTAGGGATCCTGACATGGGGCTCAATCCCTCAGGACCTGAGCTGAAGGCAGATGCCTAACCAACCCACTGAGCCTCTCAGGTGCCCCACCCATTTTTTTCCCCCCTCCAAACTAACATCTTTCAGTGTACTGAGTACTTAGAGTTTGCTAAGTAAATCTGGGGTAAGATGAAATACTTTATTCACCAACATGTTTGCTTAATTCTTTGTATTTCTCAGCAATTTCAGCTAGCCTGGCTAACCAAGTTCTGAACCTTGTATTTATATGCCTATTAAGGACAGGAGAACAAAAGACAAAAGCTAGGCTCATTTACTAAGGCACTTAGAAGGAGACCTTGCAAAAAGTCCAAAGGAAGATGATGGAATAAATCCAAATGTATAGTTATAATGAAAAATAGGAATATACAAAAAAAAAATGGCAAGCCCACAGTGAAAAATAAGTTATCAGGTTGCAATTTTTAAAAAATCAAACAAGAATATAGCAGGAAAATTTTATCCAAAAGAAAGTTAGTACTGCTCCGTAAACAGAAAACTAGACTTTAAGTAAACAAAAAAAGACCAGTATTAAAAATAAATGGAGTCCTATATTGAGAAATCATTTGATTTTTTCCAATAAGGAAAACCAATTCTAAAGTTCTTTGAATAAAATAATGGTTTTGTAAAGTGAACACCAACTGATAGAATTACAAAGAGAAATCCACAAATTCACCACAGCAGTATGACTTTAGCAGAGCTATCTTGCATAGATCCATCAGCCCAAACCAAAATGTATTGGAAAAATTAAAGAACAAAATTAATAAGCTTAGTACAACAGGCACAAAGAACATATTTTTCAAGAATTATTTTTAAGCATGCATCAAATGTTAGTGGAAAATTATATAAATTTCTATGAATTCAAAATGATTAGCATAAAACAGCATGCTCTAAATTAATTAAAAAATTTGTAAAGATACTAGAACTTCCCATTCAGCTAAAAATTTAAGAGTACAAATCTAAATCAGTCCTAGATCAAAGATAAGTTATACTAAAAAATAATAAATTTTAGATGTGTCATAAAGAAATCCTTATAAGATTCAACTTAAGAAATATATTGAGAAAAAATAAACTAAATTGTTTTACTGTATCTGATATTGATGGAGAAAATTGTAAATAAATATAAAAACATACAAATCATAAAGAATTTTTAAATGCTATTACATTAAAAATTAGAGCCTATATTCATTAAAGATTAGCCAAACTTCATGAAAACATTTGTATAACATAAAACAAAAGAATTTTGGGGCGCCTGGGTGGCTCAGTAGGTTAAGCCTCTGCCTTCGGCTCAGGTCATGATCTCAGGGTCCTGGGATTGAGCCCCGCATCGGGCTCTCTGCTCAGCAGGGAGCCTACTTCCCCCTCTCCCTCTGCCTGCCCCTCTGCCTACTTGTGATCTCTCTCTCTGTCAAATAAATAAATAAAGTCTTTAAAAAAAAAAGAATTTTTATGCAGAAAATGTAATTCTTAAAAAACCTACAAATGAATGAGACAGACAAAATCCTAAAGAAAAATAGGAAAAGTTGATACTTCTTACATAAGAACATAAGACAAATGGCCATTAAACAGATGAAAGATGCATTACATTATGAGCTTTTAAAGATTAAAACCATAATGAGATTAGGTTTTACACTCACCAGCTAAGCAAGATTTCAAAATTTCACAAGATGGAATAATGACAAAGATGGAAAGCAGCCGGAACTGTTAAATAATGTTAGTAAAAGGTAAATTGATGCAACTACTTAGAAATCAATTTGGCACTTACCTGTTAAAGGTGAAGATGAGCATACCTTACCACCCAGGAATGCCACTTTTAGATATACACCCTAGAGCAAGGAGACATACGCTATGGTAACAATATTTGCAATAGCAAATAAACAACAAACTAAAAACCACTAAATATATATGAAAAACAGTAAGATAAATTGTGCTACATTAATATAAAATGAAATTAAATACAGCTACAGGTAGTAATATGAAAAAGAAATTTAGAGGGACACCTAGGTGGCTCAGTCAGTTAAGCCGCTACCTTCAGCTCAGGTCAAAATCCCAGGGTCCCGGGATCAAGTCCTGAATCAGGCTCCTTGCTCAGCAGAGAGCCTGGTTCTCTCTCTGCTTCTGCCTGCCACTCTGCCTGCCTGTGCTCTCTCTCTGTCTTTGATAAATAAATAAATAAAATCTTAAGAAAAAAAAAGAAAATAAAATTTAGAAACTGTAAGATAAATCAAATTCTACAACAGTACATATGTAATGCTTTAACTTATACAAATTTCTAAAATATACAAGTAATGTATTGTTTTGAGATAAATAATGTATGTGTTAAACTAAAGAAAAGCAAGAAAATAAACAATATTTTGGACATAGTTTATTTATGGAAGGTAAGAGAAAAAGCAAGAAAATAAACAATATTTTGGACATAGTTTATTTATGGAAGGTAAGAGAAAGTTAATGGGATTGGAACACAAGGGATTTCAAAAAAACTCAAAATATGAAGAAACAGAATTACAGAAATATATTTAAAGTAATACAGAATATAGAAGTAATATATATATGTATATAGACATATATATATTTAAGGAAACATGGGCATGCTCCTGTCTTATGCTGGGTGGTTGATAGGTACACAGGTTTGTGTTTGTTACTCCATAACTGTCCAGAGGTTATAAATATAATTTTGTACGCACTCAATATTTAATGAACCTATTGTCAATATCTACAACCTCACCCTGCCTGTTTCTTCATTTATAAAATATAAACTTAGAGCACTGGCATACAGTAAACATTCAATAAATGTTAGCTATGTTTGCAGGGATAATAAAAACCATTTAAAAACAATATTAGTCAAAGGATACTGTTATTAGCTTTGCGAAAAATATTTATTAGGTATAACCTCTAAAAAGGAATTAATAATAGTTTTTTTAAAAAATACTGTGGCAAATAAAATAATCTGTGACATAAAAAACTAAATTTAAGAGTTGGAAAAGTATATTTAAGTCCACTTACTTCAAAGAAGTACAAGCAGTTTCTTAGAACTGAGAGGACTACAATCATTTACAGAATAAATTTATTCTGTATAAAGATAACAAATAATAAATAAATAATTACAGAATAAATGCTACATGTTCACCACCCTAATAAAGATCTCTCAACTCTTAAGACCTTAAAAGAACAGTCTTCATAGCAGAACTTAATTAATGAAGTTTGCCCTTCTGTTTGGTGCATTAACACAAGCACATTACCTGCTAGAAAGCAGAGTCCTTAACTGGATCTCAGGCAGATGCAACTTCCCCAGAGGCAGCATCCTTAGCCACAGATTAGAAATGCCTGCAGGGTTATTTTTAGAATTCTAAAATCCTGGCCACACCCAAGCCTATTAAATCAGGATCTGTGGGGATGGGACCCAAGAAGCAGCTCATTTTAAAATCTTGGCAGAAGTTTCCAAAATACAGCCAAGGTTGAGAATTGCTATGTTAGAACAAGTCATAATCACTCTACCCTGAAAATCCCAGTGCCCCTTGTGGATTTAGTTTTACTTGGCACTGGACAAACTGACCTGCCTACGATTGATGGTCTCAAGCTCTAAAGGTTTTCTTGTGGATAGGTAAGGTAAAGCATTTGTTTTATGTATGGGAAGACGAAAATATGAGCAAACCACTGTGGAACCTGTGGTTTCACCTCAGGTTAAAATCCTGTGAAGAGTTACACTACTGAGGAAGGTATATTAGTCAAAGAGTATTATATCAGGGTGCATTACCCTCACTTACCCACAGAGATCTGAAAATCATGAAGTTAGAAACCTACTTATAATTCACAGTGATATTTAAAAAGCATTATCCACTCAATCTCCATGAGAAGTATGCCAAATAGGCAGAAAATGTGTTGTGGGCTTATTCCATTTTGTATATGAAAAAGTCCACATAAACTATTTATTTATTTATTTATTTATTTGGCAGACAGAGATCACAAGTAGGCAGAGTCAGGCAGAGAGAGAGAGAGAGAGGGAGGAGGAAGCAGGCTCCCCGCTGAGCAGAGAGCCAGATGCAGGGCTCCATCCCAGGACCCTAATATCATGACCTGAACTGAAGGCAGAGGCTTTAACCCACCGAGCCACCCAGGCACCCCCCACATAAACTATTTAAAAATAAAAGAAGAGTATGTTAGTAACACATTCTATTTTCCTGACTATTTGGCAGGATTATTAGAAGGTAAATTCTTATTTGGATCATACAATATTAAAAGTCTGTAGTCACCAACTGTAGACACATGCATTACTAGACTGCAATATTTAAATACGGACACATTTCTTAAATTTTAAGAAGTTAGCTATTATTTTCTTTGAGACATTCATTTTCTTATTTAATAGCACTTTCAGAAAGGTTGATTGATAGCTTTTAGTACAAATAAAGTTCTAGACATTTTACTGCTTTGGGGTGTTCAGAAATAGATACTTTTTCAAGACTAATTACTTATATAAATGCTTAAACCTAGTTCAGATATTTCTGTTTACCATTCTCTTTGAGGATTTTTCTCCTACTGTGCCCTATGACTTATTTTTTTATCTTCATATCTTAAATATCTTAGTAAGGAAGACTATCAATTATTGTGAGTCTTATGGTGAAAAGTTCATCTTAGTCTATTAGCAAGCGTATCCACATTGTGATTTTGAGTAGAGCTAGTAATAAGCAAGATTCTCTTCTTGTATGGAAAAGAAGTACAAGAATAATTAAAGACACAGGTTAAAAACAGATCTTAACTATACTGAGAAGGAAAAAAACATCAGAGAATAAAGAAATTAGAGTTACGAAAAGTACTTAGATTTCTGCATACGGTTCCTAATGAAACTGGTAGATAGAATTTTCCATTTACTCAAAGGCATATGAATCCAACCTATGAATAAAATCTCCTTATGTTATTGGCAGGAAAATTAAGATATTTGGGTGAATTAGGGTAGAGCTGGGCCAGAAAATAAGGCTAAATTGGGACCAGTATTGGCAATAATGAACATTGGTTTAAACAGAATTAGCAAACCTACAGGAAAAAACATACACAAAATCAAGGAGACTAGATGGTATATAAATGCTGGTAAAACCCATGTAGATCCTCTTTACCAGGGTAATGATTACTATCCTAACTAGCTGTGGATATTGTTTATGCTGCCCCTTTCTCTAGAGAATTGACTTGGGCCAAAGGGAGGTCTCTTGGAATGTGAATTCCCCCCATCTCCTCTTCCCAGAAATTCAACTGATATGAAATAGAGGCTGCCCTTCACCCTCAACCACTCACCTCATCAACCTCAAAGATGGATCAACTCTGTGGTATAATTTAGTTCCAAAGTCCCCTTTAAAATTAGGATAAAGCTAGTTTCACATCCTCTACTTAATATTTTTTCTCCTTTCCTACATCTCTTCTACTGAGAACACTCTTCCAGGAAAATCACTTAAATAAGAATCCCCACATCAGGATCTGTGTCTGGGGGATCTAATCAAAGACAGATGGGTCCTCCCTACTTCCTCAAGGAGGTACTTTTGAAGTTCTTCAGTCTTAGCTTGCATGGAGTGATGAATGCACCAGTTAAGACTGAGGGTTGCGGGGGGAGGGGAGGGTAGGGAGAGGGTGGCGGGGTTATGGACATTGGGGAAGGTATGTGCTATGGTGAGTGCTGTGAAGTGTGTAAACCTGGCAATTCACAGACCTGTACTGCTAAGGCTAATAATACATTATATGTTAATTAAAAAAAAAAAAGAACTAATGTCTTACGGAGTTTCTTATAAATGAATGGGAATTAGGTCATATTAACATTCTAGGACCCAGCCTCTTACTATATAAGAAAACATAATTATGTATTTCCACATTCAATCTTTTTCCCATATCATAAGGCTACTGGAAGTTTTGGTGCAATGGGCCTCTTGTTCATACTCTTCAAAGGTTCTACCCTTGATTGTAAACATGGGGGTCTAGTCCCCATTGACAACCAGCTGGTTGCATTTTATATTACAGGACATTTTCAGTTTGTAAGGCTGTTAGAGTGACATGATGTGTTTTATCTCACAGTTTTCAATTATGAAGCTGTCATTATTTGGCCTGTCCTCACCAGGCAGATCCTCAAGACTTGCCAACCTTTATTCCGTAGGATTCACTGACAAGGATGTTTTCTCATCGTTCCCTACCCTATGGGGAGAATATAGCCAACCTCAGATTGACTATAGCTTGATGATGGCTTATGACCAATAAAATTTGCAACAGGAAACCAGGCACAGTGTGTTCAACTTACAGTTGAGAATATCTGGCTTAGTGGGACAATATCTGATAGAGAGAGTTGCTCTATTCTCTGATACAGAATACATTACCATTGCAGCTAATTTAACATAAGAATGTCATTTTCACTCTCTTCCTCTTTTTGCATTCATTAAATGCACCTACTTACCTGGCCCGGTTTCAACCTGGAATTATATACAATAGCTATGCAAATTTAAACCCTCATTTCCCAGGGCTAGACTCTCTGGGGCTTTCCAGGCCTTTACCTTTACTCAGAGACTGGAGAAAGGGGCAAGGCAAGAAGACTACTACCCTGAAATTACTTAATGGGCACATGTCACAATATCATTTTCTTATCCTTCCCTGTAGAGTGAAAGTCAGTCATTGTATCCTACCCCATTGCTACCATTTGGCATAATTACCCAACCACCCTAGGGGGCTGGTGTTTTTGTAGCTTACGTAAGATTTGGCCATTTTTCCAGGGTTCGCCATTCCTCAGATGAAGCACTATACTCCTATTTGTGGATTTCTGATTTATGGATTAGTGGTAGTGCCATAATAAAGAGAGAAGTGGTATTTGTTCTATACACAGAAATATTTCTACTTGATATTCTGGTGAATAATATGAAGGAAAAATTAATATGGGATTCTTCCTCTTTTTTTTTTTTTTCTTAAGTTCTATTAATCATTAAGATTTTTGACAGGAAAAGTAGCTAATGGTGTTGATTGAAGTTGTTGTCTTTGTTTTATTTCTCCTTCAGAATTATATTCCATGTCTCAATTATCTTTCCTAAAAGACAGCATGATGGGTGAAAAGTCAAAGTCGTATTCTAAAAGCAAGCTCAATTCTGTCTATCATGGGCAATGAAGTGGCTTTCTTGATAGGTGAAAGTTAAAGATTGTTCATATACCAAAATTTGTATGATTTCTATGCATCTATAGAAGCTCAGATAGATGCTGTAATTCTGTCCCTGAAAAAGCATCCACCACTGTACAGACACCTTCTTCAGAACCATTAGTCATGAGACAAAATCCATCCGCCAGCTGTACTCATATTCTATGTGAGACCCAGCCACAGTGGTGCCTTTCATCTGTAAGGTGTCTCCTTTGATATTTCTCACTAAGTATTTTGGGATCCTAACTAGTTTTCCAGCCTTAATGTGAAAACCCAGAGCTATCTTCTCAGCTCTAGGTATTCTATAAAAAAGGAAGTTGCTGCTAGCCAAATTTCACTATTGGGATAGAAAAAAAATGGAATTTTAAAATCAGTTATTTCATACCATTCCACTAGTGCCTGGATAGCTGTATTGACCGTGTGTGTATATTTTCTGTATTATGATGCTATGACACCTGGGGCCTCACTAATCCTGGAGGGTCTTCCCTCTCAGGGTTAGCCAATTCTTAAGAGTTAGGAAACAGTCCTCTCTTATGCAAACTAACTAATACAGAGCCCACATTTCCAACTGCTTCATACTCTAGGCCACCATCCTCCAACCCTAAACACCCCAGGGCCAAGAACCCTGTACCGCAGAGCCTGATGAATTTATTTAAACTCACCAATACTAAGCCTGTTTAGCCTTCCTACTCTATCTCACCCATTCCATCCCTAGAAAACCACAATAAAGGCTCTAACTCACCATTACCCCTCTCTTCTTTGCCTCCTAATCAATTATAACATAATACTTTCCCATATGGTTCTTCATAGCATGGTGTGAGTGTAACTAACTTTTCAATGCCAGTTGTCTCCTAATCTGTGGACCTTGCCATACTTAAATAATAGTAAAACCTGTATTTTACAACCTGCTCTCTATTACTGCCAGTATGATGGCATACCAACTTATTCAATTCAGGATAATTTGCTGGGTCACACACATCCCCCTTGCTTTTGTAACAAGACACATTTGTGTTATTAAATGAACAGTTTGTACCTATCGAAGCCTCTACCTCTTTCTGATCTACATTGCTGGTGTAGATTTGACACAGAGGCAAAACAAGGGGCTTTTTTTTTTTTCCTAATACAAGCTGTGTTTCCATTCAGAGGATGTGAACTCTGTACAGTCTGATTTTCTTATATTCTCACCTTTTTAACATAGCCTGTCTTTTACTCCCATATTGGGCCTCAAGCAATTTCAGGATGTCTGATCTGCATACTTGTCCCACAAAATTAAATCTTCAGTAGAGAAGTTCATGTTCTCTAGAGAAGTGATTTTTATTTGAAAACCATCTAAAACCAAGTTATGGACCCCCTTCCTGTCAGCAGGCACATGGGTAAAATAGCTTGATAGAGGAAATGACACGAATGCACGTTTTCCTTCTCTCCACTCAGCTGGTGCCATTACAGGTTGTCCCCACTGGGGAAGAAAACTGCAGGGAGCTGCTGATGCAGACTGTTTTGAACCTGACACCCTTCTCTTAATCTGAGGGGAAAGAGACCCAATCCTTAAAACACACTAATAAAACCAGAAGAAGACTCAAGAGTCTCCTTTAAACTCCATGTTCTATCTTGAACAGTGCCAGTGAATATAATCGAAGACCTAAATGGACTTGATGAGTTCCACAGATTTCTATAAGGACTCCAGAATCATGACGGTAAATAATTCTTTGTTTTGCACCAGTTCTATCAGCTAAAGGTGCAGACTGAGAGAAGAAACGACATGAATTAAAAATCAGGGGTAGGGTTGGGGCGCCTGGGTGGCTCAGTGGGTTAAGTCTCTGCCTTTGGCTCAGGTCATGATCTCAGGATCCTGGGATGGAGCCCCACATTGGGCTCTCTGCTCAGCAGGGAGCCTGCTTCCCCCTCTCTCTCTGCCTGCCTCTCTGCCTACTTGTGTTCTCTCTCTTTCTGTCAAATAAATAAATAAAATGTTTAAAAAAAATAGGGGTAGGGTTGCCAAATTTATCAAGTAATCTGAAATTCAAATAAACAAAAACACATTTTTAGTATAATTATATCCAAATATTGCAGAAGACACACTGAGACTAAAATTTTTCATTGTTTACTCAAAATTCAAATTTCACTAAGAGTCCTATAATTTCTCTGAAAATGGGCCAGGCAAGCATCTTGAAGAAGGAGGATTCCAACTCCAAGCTACTCCTCCACCACAAGCAATCTGCTACAAGTGGATAGCAGAGTGTGGAGGTTGCAGTGGTTTCCTGGGAAGAGCAGGTCGACTTTCCAGGTTTCTGGACACGTCCATGAGGCTGTCACACCTGAGATAACCCATGGCATAGTATCCTGTGCTGTAGGCCGCCAGGCCAATGCTTAAACATTCCACTTCGCTAGAGGTACAGAATCTAACACTTTCCCATTATAAAATTTCTCTTCTATCATATACAACGCTTCAGAAAAGGGCTCAGCGGCCCTTAATCAGCCTCCCACAACATAATCTTTCTCTAAATGCCTTCACAAAGAGCTTGCTGCTCAACTGGGAATACTATAGGTCCTTTCCCCCAGCAATGAATATGAACAAAAAGGTAAAATCCATAATTTTCAGATTTCATACTTATCTTGTTATCTTTCTCCTCTTACCATCCACTTAAAGCATGATGTCATTCTCACCTATTTCATAGACTTCATCAAATAAATTTGTCAGATCACAAAATCGAATCCAAGTTCAGATACTGGTAAAATGATGACTTAGATTTGTTTGTTTAAATTTTCATTTCATTACTGAAAAATAAGCACAGGGGAGCCTGGGTGGCTCAGTCTTTAAAGTGTCTGCTTTGACTCAGGTCATGATCCCAGGGTCCTAAGATGGAGCCCAGCATCCAGCTCCTTGCTCTGCGGGAAGCCTGCTTCTCTCTCTCCCACTTCCCCTGCTTGTATTCCCTCTCTGGCTGTGTCTCTATCTGTCAAATAAATAAAATCTTTAAAAAAAAGAAAAAGAAAAAGAATCACAAATATATACCTAAATTCATAGGTACCTGTGGGTGACTGTGGCTGCTATTGCCTAACATCTTCTATCGCCTAGCATCCCAGGCAGCATATGCAATCTGACCTTCCTCCTGTATAGCTTGTTTTCCTTTTTTTTTTTAAGATTTTATTTATTTATTTGATGAATAGAGATCACAAGTAGGCAGAGAATCAGGCAGAGAGAGACGGGGAAGCAGGCTCCCTGCTGAGCAGAGTGCCCAACATGGGGCTCAATCCCAGGACCCTGACATCATGACCTGAGCCAAAGGCAGAGCCTTAACCCACTGAGCCACCCAGGCACCCCTGTTTTTCCGGTATCGATGCTGTGGATCACAAATATTTATCAACCTGAAACTAGTTCTGACCTCCCTGCAGATAAGGAGCACCATGAGAACACATTTATGCCATTGAGTTATAAGGCATGGAGCAAGCAACAAAAATTACAAAAATGAACAATTCACAGAATATAAAATTGATTTGATATATACTTGATACATAATCTTACTGATAATCAATGGATTGAAAATTGAAACACACAAAGTTACATTTTCATTCATTAGATTTTAAAAAGTTGAAAACACAGATAATATCCAGAGTTGACAATGATGAGGAAAAAGAGGGATATGTATACATGTATACAAATATGTGTGTGTATGTGTGTGTGTGTGTGTGTGTAAGACCACAAATTCTTTGATCCTCCTCCCATAAGTGGCATCTATATATCTTCCCCTTGGATCATGTAGGCTCTGTCTATTGAGCTGTATTGACCAATAGAATATAGAAGTACTGATACTACACCAGTTCCCAGGCCAAGACCTTAATAAACTGGCTGCTTCTACTTCTGCTCTCTTGGAATACTCACCTCAGGATGTTCCCTCAGGGAACCCAGCCAGTATGCCATGAGAAACTTGAGTCATGAAAAATCAACAGTCCCCAGGTAATAGTCAGTATCAACTAGGGCTCATGTACATGAGCCATCTTGGACATTAAGCCCAGCTGACCTTTCAATATTATGACCATAGGAGACTACAAGTAGGAATTGCCCAGCTGAGCCCAGTCAACCTACTGGATTATGAGGATAAGTATAAATTGTTGATTTAAGTCACTAAGCTTTGGGGTAGTTTATTGCAAAGCAATAAATTAAAAGATCAATATATACATAATATGCTTTAAAACATTTGACATATAGGATCATAAAGCAATCTACATATAGGATTTCAAATAAGAAAAATACAAAATGTGAAATCTATGTATCTGGAAAAACTTAATAAATCAAAGTTTTCAAATAATAATTTATCTTATTGCCTAATATGATTCTTTATGTATAGTAAATGTTCATAAATATGGTAACATCTAGACACAAGAAAGCTGTGGGTCAAGGAAACTAAAAAAAGAGAAGGTGCGTGACCTAGGTGAAAATGATAACTCTCTTTCCTCTAGGACTCATCAAGATGTCTTCAGCAATTCAGAAATTATACATTCTTTTTCTTCCTTTCACACATGAGTTTTCTTATAATCACCTATTACTTGTAGTTAATACTTTACCAAACCACAGAAAGGGAGATACAAATAATCATGTTATGCCCCTGACACTTTCAATTTGCCATGAAAAGTTTACATGTATAGCATTGTGTAAACACAAAAATGTTTTTTAAAAAAATTATAAAAATATTTTTATAAGTAAACCTAGAGAAGTTTGCTGGGAAATCTGCCTTGAAAGTATAATTCTATATTGTTAAAAAAATATAGTAACTATCATATTATGGGACTAAACAATACTATAGGTTTCTCTAAATGGAGGGAAGATCACCTCCTGTAGAGTTACCAGGCTCATTTAAAATTGTCGGAAGTTTGAGTAGCATAATTTTTCTTAGCGTTTTGAATAATTGCCAATCTGTGCATTATATTTCCAGATTGTCATTAATGAAAACCACCCATTGTTTGTTATTTTAAAGGATGTTGAAATTGGGAGGAGGATACTACAAGGGTAATATTGGGAAGATGAGCGGCAACACAGAGCACATGCAGAGGAATATGACCATATAGTAACTAGTGTGGCCTAGTGTTTGGGGCATACAATTTTATGGCCTCAGATTAAAAAAAAATACATTTCATAATATCAGCACTAAATTATCATCATCACTCTGCAAAGAGATGGCCACACACATTTGAAAGGGAATCAAGAGACCTCTATTTCCAGATATACAAAGCAGCTTGTTTTAGTCCCAACCTCATATCCAAAGTAGCCAAAGTCATCAAACAAAATAGAAATAAAACAAAATAGAAAGCAAAAAACAAAAAACAGACTTTTTATGACATTACAAAGCAATCAAGTCATCATGATTTGAGGGGTCAAGTTCTCAGAAAAAGGGCAAAGTCACTGAAGTGAACCTGACATTTTCTTCTCTTTCTCTCCTTCTTCTTCTTCTTCTTCTTCTTCTTCTTCTTCTTCTTCTTCTTCTTCTTCTTCTTCTTTTTTTTTGTGGAAGGAGAGAGAGAGAGTGCACATGCACACATGAGGGAGAGGTAAAGGGAGGAAGAGAATCTTAAGCGGGCTGCACACCCAATGCAGAGCCCCATGTGAGGCCTGATCTCATGACCTGAGATCATGACCTGAGCTGAAATCAAGAGTCGGATACCAACTGAGCCACCCCAACACCCCCTCTTATTTTCTTTTCTGTTTGCCTTGTGACGTTTGCTTATTCTTAATCTGCATGCATTAAGAGAAGAATGCTAAAAGAAAGTAGCGTCTATGAAACTGAATATTAAGCAGAGTTTTTAGAAATTTTACAACACTGGGAAGGAATAGTTGTAATTTAGGTACCAAAGCAGCCAGAAAGTTTAAGGCCAAATCCTAGGAATAATGGGAATTCCAGAGAAGTGAGGCAGTATTTCAAGGTGTATTTTCATTTGGGATTTGTTCATTCCGAAATTTCATGGGATGAGAAACTGAGATTAGCAGAGTGAAGGTTAACAGGCTGAAAGCCTAGGTAGAGTTTTCAGCAATCTCGTATTGTTGGGGAGAAAAAAACTAAGGTCAGGGCTTCCAAAAGAAGAGACTCTGATTAAGATATCATGCTTTCAGTTGAGACTTAAGAAAGAGAATTCCTGTGTATTACTAGTGGGCATGTAGATTGCTCCGATGACCTTGTGAAATAGGAATGAGTATTTTTGTTTTGGTACAGAAAGATTCTGCTTTACAATCACTCAGGCTCCACCATCTTGAAAATGTGGCTAACTAGTGAAATACACTGCAGATTGGGTGAAAGAGATTATAAAGATCAAACAGAAGGTTTTTATGGGCCAGGACTTAGAAGAGGTCAGCAGCCCTGCCATCAACATTTCATTGTCAGGAACTCATCATATAACCACATTTCACAGCACAGGGAACTGAAGTCTGAAGCTAAGAGGCAAAATAAATGAATGTGATGAACAGCCAGCCCATCTCTCCCATGCCCCATTTCTCATCATTTATACATATAAAATAACATAAAAGAACAATGCTAGATATGAAAATGCTTAATAGGTACTTCACATCTTTTACTTTATTACACACAAGTACATTATCTCTATGAACACCAGTCTCTTAGAGCAGGTAGTTATAATAGTTTAAAAAAAAAAGGTCTAGGCTCAAAACGTTATTCTTAAGCATTTTGTTGATTTAACAGGAAATTTTAATAAAATCTCCTTTAGTACTCACTTTATGTAAACCAATGATAAATGTATTACAAAAAGAAGAAAATTCTGCAAGTTGAGAAACTAATGATATAAGCAGCTATTAAAGATTGTAAACTGCTGTGTAGGATGGATATTCACAGTTGGTAATAAAAGTCTTAAAATAGAAGTTGTCATGGCATTCTGGGCAATAACACTTTCAAAAGTCAAACAAATTGTTTTATGATTAATATCTAATTTGACTATGCCGTAGTAAGCTCTCCTAAGTACGTGCAGTCCCTGACTTACAATGATGGTTCCACTTAAGATTTTTCAACTTTGACAGTTTGAAAGCTGTAGGCATTCAATAGAAACCTTACTTTGAATTTGATCTTTTCCTGGGCTTATGATGTGCAGTGTGATTCTCTTTCATGGTGCTGGGCAACCACAGTGAGCCCCAGATTCCAGCCACACAATCACAAAGGTAAAAAGGATACACTTAAAAGCCATTCTGTTTTTCACTTTCAATACAGTGTTCAATAAATTAAATGGTGTATTCAACACTTTATTATAAATTGGCTTTGTGTTAGATGATTTCACCCAACTGTAGGCTAAAGTAGGCTAGGCTAAGCTATGATATTCAATAGGCTAGATGTATTAAGTGCATTTTGTGACTTATATTTTCAAGTCATGATATGTTTATTAGGACAAAACCCAACAGTAAGTCGACAAAGACCTGTGGTTGCTTTTGAGATAAACTGTCATTTTCATTTTATTTTTTGACAATCCTTTTGAAATTTAACCACTAGTGTTTAAGAATAAACTTAAAACTGCAAGTGCAGTCCTAAAGTCACTATGTCTTCCACTATGATTTTCCAAGGAGATTAGAATGTACTTTACGCACAGGCATTAACTTATCAACCTTTATTTAGTAATTGGGGAATTGCAAATAAGCACAAGGAGAGGTCACAATTAAGCTGAAAATGTATCGATTCCTATGTCCTCATTTATCATGGAATTTACACTATAAACTTCATTATAGTACATAGGAACTTTTTATTTGCAATAGTTTACCTTGCCGTTAGCCAGGTTTAAACAAGATTTGAAAATTATTCATCCATTTTACCAGCCCTTGATTCAATCCTAAATATTTTAAAATACCTTGCTCTCCGATTTACATTGTTCAGTTAATGTTGAGGAATCAGCCAAATAAGGGAATAAAGCACTCAGCTAATATTTGTTAACTTGGCTAACTTCTGTTAAACACTCTCTCCTCTTTCTTTCAATATGTCATCTTATTTAGTTTATTTTAGTTCTCACATTTATCTCACTTCACATGTAAGGTAGATATCACAGGGACTGACGTTCAGGTGCTTTGCCCACTGTGACGAAATTAGCACCATGCCTTCTGATTGGCTCATGTCTTTCTAGTCATTAAATATTTGAAGTATTATCTCTGAGACATGTCATCCCATTTTACAAAAGAGAAAAGTAAATTTTAAGACTGCCTTTGATAAGTGCACAGCTGATTAAAGATGGAGTGGACACAAATATATGAAAACTGAAGGAACAAAATCTTTATGTTATATTGAATAATGTTTTAAAATAAAGTACAGTCCATATTCAAATACTTATTTTTACATGACATTTATTGAATCACATCTTTATACAATTTGAATAACATATAAGGAAAACATTTCTATGTATTAAAACGTGTTACTTGTCAAAATGAGAAATCACAAATTATAAAAGACATAGGGCATGTAGTATATCCACTGTTGAAACTATATATGCTTTGACTTCCTTAACCATAAGCAGACTATCACAACATAAACCTGAACAAGATTAAATAAAATCTTGAAAAGAGAAAGTAATAGTTTTGATTTAGCCAAATGTTCTATGAGTGTGTGTGTGTGCACACGTGTACTTGAGAATACAAAAGAGTATAAAAAAATTAGTGTAACAAATGGGAGTTGCTTTCTTCTCTTTCATTTTACTCACACACACACACAAAGACATTTACAGCATAGGAAAATATCTTCTTCACCATACAACCATTATGAGGGCTACCTTTAAATAAGCAATCTTATATTTCATTTTATTTTGTTATCCATGGACTAATAAGACAAGGGAATTTGTATATTTATAGTTATAATAAAAAATTTGACAATCAACACAACTTATTCATATTTACAAAAATCCATGGCATCTGGCTCTATCTGGAGGGAATCTATACTCTGGTTCAATCTTAGTTCCCTACAACATATCCATAAATCCCCAAACAGCTAATCATGAAAATATTAATGAAATGAGCACATGCTTTATTTATAAGTCTTGGCTTACTAGGCTCTTATTACATTGCCAGAGAAGAGGAATATTAAAATAAATGATATCTGTGTTCAGCACTGAAAATAAATCAAAAGAATCACAATGTCAGTTATAATAGATTTCAGTCAAATGTCATTTTGTCACCTTAACCTGAATTGACATTTTTAACAATTTTAGAATAATTTCAGCTATGTAATTGGCTGAGTAAATAATTAAATCTCTAAATATGCAAAGTACTAGGAGACAGCATATACTTTATGTTACATACATAAAGCAACATCCTTAATATAGTTGAGATTTTTCAAAATTATATATTTGGGATCTATGTACTGAACCATAAATGTGTAATTCACTAAACTGTGCATTCTATATTTATAAAATTATAACTAGTGCTTTATAGAAATGGAATGTACTTTTGTATCTTACTCATTAAGGTGAAATGTTAGACTAAAGCAAAAAATAACTGTGTGCTGGAAGTAGAATCTTTCACAAAATCATAAAGGAATAGTTGAATACTCTGGCTGGCCTCACATCCAGGAGTTGAATCACATCACACAAAAGAGTTGTGCATTCTGTAGCCTGCACAGTCAAGTGTGATGGCTTGGGCAAAAACATTTGAAGAACCCACTGTTTAAGCAAATAATACATCATCTTTAATTTCTAGACTATTTTACTTACCCTCTGCAAAAGCCTTCCAGGGCATGTCAAATGATTTTGGCCTCTCTCTTCTCACTGAGTCTTTGACTTTTTGTGAAACTTCTTTTTCATCAATTAGTGTTGCTTTAGTGGCCACTGCGGGGACCCTCTTAGAGGGTTTTCCATTTTTCCATTAGAGACATTGCAAACTCCTACGTCTATAGACACTCGTGACTTTGAATAAATCTAACGCATCTAATCTGCACATTCATCCAGCTGTTTAGACTTTGCTAATTCATACCTATGGCAGCAGTCAAAATTTAACAGAAAGTGAATTTAGAATCGTATTCAAAACAAAGGATGGCCTAAAACAGGAATGGCAAGTTAAATCTGCCCTGCGCTTACTGTGTCTCACAAATGACCCACAACAGAGTTATATTCTCATCAAGAATGACCAGTTAATTAACCTTCGTATAATTCAAAGTCATTCACTCATTACTGCAGCAAGCAAAGTCATTACAAGGGTAGCATGCTCGTTCTTTTCAGTACAAGGAAACTGTCACCTTTATTCTTCAGAATTCCTGTCTTTGGATCTCAATACTAAAGTTTCTCCCTTGCCTTAATGTTCTATAACATAAAGCAGTATGAATAATTCAAAAGACAACTGATGGCAATCATATAAAAAATAAAACAGATCTTCTAATAATGAATTTACTGTATTTAAAAAATATTTATGAACAGGCCATTATGATATTTATAATTTCATAAATATATTCTGTGTTTAATTGGCTAAAATTCCACATTTTTGGATCCTAGAAAACATTTTGTCTTTGTGACTTTCTAAAAAGAAATGGATAACCTCTCTAGAATTTCTCCCTAGTAGTACCTGGTATACAACTAATGCCTTCAAAATGTTCATTCCCAGCTTAAAATTCTTTCTTTGGGTTGTGATCTCTATTTCTTTTCTTTTCTTTCTTTCTTTCTTTTTTTTTTTTTTAAAGATTTTACTTATTTGAGAGAGAGAGAGAGCATGAGAAGGGGGACCGTCAGAGGGAGAAGCAGACTGCTGAACAGGTAGCCTGATGCAGGACTCGATCCCAGGACTCCAAGATCATGACTTGAGACAAAGGCAGTTGCTTAACCAACTGAGCCACCCAGACGCCCCGTGATCTCCATTTTTTATTGACCCATCTATTTAGTTCTCTTTCTAAAATTGAGCTCACATCCTCCCCCAAAACCTTCTTACCTTGCTCCATGTTTTAGTAAACAGCACTGTCATTTACTCCAGGAACACTGGTTTGAAATTAGTGTTGCATCAGCTGCTACAATGGGGGGTAACCTGAACTTCATCTACTCGGCCACAATGATAAATCCTATCTCCTAAATATTTCCACCATCTGTTTATTTCTCTCCCCCTACAGTGAAAGCCTTCTAGTACAGGTCACCAACAATTCTTGTGTAGGTATTTGGAACAGCCTTATTATAACTATCTCTGCTTCTAGGCTTGCTCCATTACAATTGTTCCTCCATTCTTCAAGCCAATCTTACTAAAATACAAAACTGATGATTCATTAGTTTGTTAAATATTCCTTGATGATTTCTCACTTTTATTAGGATGAAGGCCACACTTCTCGAATTTCTGCCATGGATTCTTCCCAACACAGTTTCCACCCTCAAACACTGGTATGCTCACCGTCCCTTCAGAGGTACTGTATTAAACTGTTTTCAGTTCCTCTAATAAGTTATTATTTCTTACCATCACACCTTTAATATCTACCTGTTATTCATCCCCACAAGCCCCTGGATAACACCTGCACATTATTTACATATCAATTTAAACATTAGATAAGCCAGGAGACCTTCTCTGGCCTATTACAGTAAATCATGCCCCTGAATGAATTCTCAGAAGTCCTTGTATTACCAGTATATTAACACTCTTAAATTCTTTCTTGTCTTTCCTAGTTGTCTCCCATGAGATTTTTAAATTTGTGGGGGTTATGGATCTTTCTGCCCTGTTCACTGATATACTATCACATGTCCATCATTTTAAAACAGAAAGAAAAAAAGTAATTTCAAACTTGATATTCAGACTTTAGACATAATACATCAGAATCTGAAATATTTCTTTAAGCTAATTTACATTTGAGGGAGAGGGATATTTAGTAGTCTGGGTTCTGAGGCAGACAGCCTAATTCAAAATTTGGATCTGCCCATTACTAAGCAGTGCGAACTTAGACAAGTTACTTAAATATCTCTGGGCCTCTTTATGCTCATCTCTCATAGGAAGACAATCATATGTACCTCACAGTTTTATTGCTAAGGTTAAAAAATAGTTTTACAGTGCTTACAATAGTGTCAGGCACATGGAAAACATAGAATAAATCTGCCAACTATTATTATTACCTATGTTTTAAGCAGGAAAATGTAGAGTCAGATTGTTTATGTCCAAAGCCTTGCTTTGATATGCTCGAATCTTGTCATCTTAGTCAGCTGACTCACTTTTGCAAAGCATCAAATTCCTCTTCCCCATAAAATAAGGGGGACTAAAAGTGCTCAATAAAAACAAACCAACATTAACAATGTTAATGTTAGTTTACATTAGACAGCTGAACTGGGAGAGAGAAAAGTTCCTAAGTTAAAATCTTGTTCATTTACAGCTGTAGTATTAGTGAATTTGACATATAAACTTCAGTTCCTCTAACCTCACTTGAAAATCTTTATCATTCACTATAATTAAAAATAGATGAACCTACATACACATTAAGTGCAAATGTTCAGGAGTACCACATTCAAAAAATTAAAATTAATAGTAACTTTTTTTTTTTAAATTGCTCCCTGATGTTCTTTTATTTTTTTTTAAGATTTTATTTATTTATTTGACAGAGAGAGCTCATAAGTAGACAGAGAGGCAGGCAGAGAGAGGGGGAAGCAGGCTCCCTGCTGAGCAGAGAGCCCGATGTGGGGCTCGATCCCAGGACACTGGGATCATGACCTGAGCCGAAGGCAGCGGCTCAACCCACTGAGCCACCCAGGCGCCCCTAAAATTAATAGTAACTTAAACAAAAAGTATCTTCCTATGAACTGGCCCTGGGGGGGCAGAATGTTATTTCTTTTTTTCTATGTAGTAAAGGTAAAATATTTACTCTCTTGCTATTTTTAAACTGCATCTCAGGATTATTGAGTTAAGAGTCTAGACAATTCTATAGATTATATTCTTGTATATATATATATTTTAAAACATTAATTTTATATTAACTCTATTAATGGAAGGATTCAATTTTTAACTATCTTTACTATTTTCTCTTTCGGTTATGAAATTTTAATAGTATATTTCTATGGCTTCCTCATTCCAACATGTAGCATTCGCTGTGTTAGAACATGTCATGTTGTATTCATTCCCTTGATATTTCGTAATGCTGAACCAAATGAGGTTTTTAACTAACACCAACTCATTACTATTACTGACCTTATCATGTCATTATTTTCCTTTTTCTTCATGCTGAATGGAACCATTACTCTAAGTATGAAGTCCTAATATAAATATTTATTAGACAAATTTGTCATATGTACACATAGTTTAGAAGCTAACATTATCTACTATGCTGCCTTTTCATGGGGTTTTAAATGTTCTACTGAATGATGCGAGGGGGAAAATTAGATTCTAATACACCATGCGACAAGTAGCCAAAATGTTCTGAACAGGCTCAGAGGCAAAACACCACAAATCAAGCAGACTCTTCACTTAAGAGCAAGTCCATCAATACGGCTCTTATTTAAACAGTAGTTGCTCGAAGCATTAAGAAAAAAAAAAATCCTTCTGCACAGTGATTTACAATAAATGATTTTCTGTTTCTCTGGCTCTTCAGCAACTTTTGAACATCCTCATTATTTTGGTGACTTCCCACCCTTATGATTTGAGCTTTCCCAAGGTAGGATCCATAAAACTTGATTCCCTCATATTTGATGTTTAGGCTCCACTAATGAGATCAGAGATTGCTAATGCAAAAAATTACTTCAGCACTGAAACACACAAAGAAGAATCTGCACAGAATTCATTTTTGTTATGAGGGTAGTAGCAGAGGGAGCTGGCTTTCTGAGGGACAGTGGTTGCAAGATTGCATTCCTGGCTCTGAAAGGAACCTGGTGGGAATGGCAGTAAGCTGCAGTTCCTGGCAAAGGGTGTGAAGGCTGGGAGTGGCAGAGTTTAGTCAGCAAGCCAGCTCTGTGGCATGGTTTTGGGCAATGTTCCTGGAAGCTGAGTCTTGAGTTTGGTTCTTTGGACACCTTGGCATTTTCCATGAACTGCCCATTAAAAAAAGAAAAAAAAAAGTCTTTTTACTTCATCAGTAAGAGTCAATACTGTTTTTAACAAACATCTCTACAAATATCATAACATAGAATTCTTTTAACCACTCCAAATATATCAAGCCTAGCTAAAATTGCATCCAGAGTGGGAGAAAAAGAATAGAGCAATTAAATTTTTAAATTATCATTTCAAGTCCTAATTGTTCCTAGACACTGTGTTAAAGCTTGTCACACATCATCTCATTTAAACTTCTCAATAGCTTACTGAGGATGGTATTATCCCCATGATGCCAAAAAAGAAACAGAGACAGAGATTAATTAATTTGCTCAAGATCTTAGTGCTATTAATTTTCAGAGCCTTGTGACACTACCTATCTAGGTTACCACTATTCTTGCTTATGGCCACTGAAACTGTTTCATATTTCTGATAAGTTTAAAGGAATGAATCAGCTCACCATTTGCATGAGTTATTGTAAGTCAATATAACCCTCTTTTTTCCAGATGGCTATAATAAATGTGAAAGCACTGGCTGACTCTATATCCTTTTATGGCACTTTTACCCCATGTTTATCTCTGGGTCTGAGGTTCTTGAGTATAAGTCCTGTAACTACACTTTAAACATTAAACATCAACTTTCAACCTTGCCTGGATGAATAGGTTCATCTTCCCTTAGATGTCAACATAAAGTCAGAGTAATCATGGGTCTTTTCTTGTCCGTTCCTAAGCACTTATAGAATATAAACACTTTTATCTGGGTCCATTTTAGAAGGAATCAGCCAACTTGAAACAGAAAAGCTTTTCAAAATCTAAGTTGAAAAAATATTGAAAAATTCCATGGAAACTGACAAGACAGTTCCCAAAACGAGATATAATTAACCCCAGTAACATATCCAGGATAGGCAGATGGACATATGCAGGATAGATACCCTTGGGTAGTTGAACTCCCAGACTCCCCTGAACCCTGTATGACAGCAGAAGTAGCCCACAACCCTTAGTTGAAGATAGGGAAATCCTTTTACTTAAAGACCATGCAGAGTTCCTAAATACAGCAGGTGATCAATAGATACCCTATAAGATAATATTTGTTTTTATTCTTTAAGATCTGATCTCATCTCCATTCTTTACTCCCTAATCCATATATAATTGGGGTCAAATTTCAGCAAAATCTGACTGGCAGTATTCTAGGCTGCTAAAACAGGACAGAGACAGAATCTGTCTACCTTGTACTAACAGGAAATAAGAATATGCCTGGGAATGAATTCTGAGGTTATCAGGTCAAGAGAGGTTAAAACAAAACAAAACAAAAAAACACCTCAGAGCTAGATCAGATTCTAAAATAGTTCTACTGTTTGAGAATTAAGAAAAAAGTAATTGACTGTGTTTCTTGGAAGAGCCTGGTGCACACTCCATTTACCACAGAAATAAGAAAGGCAGATTTCAGGGAGGCATTAGCATTGTTGAGAAGCTCACCAATGGCTGCTCTCTGCAGGCTGGGACTGATGGTAAGAGATACTCTTAAAGTACAAGTCTCCCTAAGTAGCAGTGAGATGATATTATCTCTAAACAGCAGTGGACATAATTATTATAAGGAGCAGCAGGGTCAGAATAGCAAATAAGAAAGATGGATCTGTAGGGATCTATTGTCATGGCTAGTAAAACACGATTTCCTCAAAGACATGTTAGATGGGCCACGAACAAGGTTATTTCTTAATATCTATAATCAACAAAATTCAAGAACAGATGAGAAGGCTGAGCTCAGCTATACAAATGGAAAAACATGATCTTTTTCCCAGTTTCAAAATGTAAGCCAGTTCTCAAACCTAGAACCCATTACTAAAGGTGGGAACAAGTCCCTGTTAAGGGATCTGAAACACCATACTAATTGTATACTATGGTAATTTCCCCAGTTCTTTTCCCCAAGGAACTGACAGTCATTTACTTAGATTTTCCAAAATCTAAGTTGAAAAAAACATTGAAAAATTCCATGGAAACAGACAGGACAATTCCCAAACCAAGATGTAATTAAGAAGAAGGGAAATGAGATTCATTGACATGAGGGATGTTCAGATCTTTCCAGGGCTGATGTATAGATTCTTACCTGTCACTAGTATCTGGGGAGCCAAAGTACCCTCATGTCTTCCTTGTTAAAGTAAGGATAAACTGAGTTAGGCAATAAGTGGAGTTCTGGCTTAGACTTGGGTCCATCTTTTAGTAGTTGCTTGAAGCATTAAGAAAAAAAATCCGTCTGCACAGTGATTTACAATAAATGATTTCTGTTTCTCTGTCTCTTCAGCAGTTTTTGAACATCCTCATTATTTTGGTGACTTTCCACCCTTATGATTTGAGCTTTCCCAAGGTAGAATCCACAAAACTTGATTCCCTCATCTTTGGTGTTTAGGCTCCACTAATGAGATCATAGACAAAGTAGCTCTGTGTAGGCTATGTATGAGCTCAACAGCATGGACTCCTAGTGAAGCTGATCTGGGTACTTCCATTGACAAATGTTCAACTATCCAACATAGTGGCAAAAGTTAAACTCTAACCGAGTACAGTCTTTTGATTAAATCAGTCTACTACTTAGTGCAAGGTGATAATACCAAACTCCTTGCACTTTGGGAAGTAACAACATTTCATCCTAATGGAACTGACAAATATACTGAGTTTGGGTTTGTCTTTCCTGCTTACACAGGCTCAGGCACCATCAGTATCAGAGGACTTGTGGAGATTCTGGTTTACCAAAATGGGATTGCATTCAACACTGCCTCAGGCCAAGGAACCTTCTTTAGAAGGTGTGTCAATGGGCAAAGGACCACCATGTTACCCACTATTTCTACCATATACCACACCATTCAGAAGCTGAGGTATTGACAGACTACGAGTTTTTTGTGGGCACAACTGAGACATTAGCTTAGAGAGGATGCCCTTGGAAGGATGACAGTCGTCCTTCAGGATGAGGTATGTCTCCTAAACCAATAAATGTTGCATGATTCCATGTTATCAGTAGATAGATGTCAGAAAAGAAAGGTCTGGGATGGAAGAAAGGGGTGAAAATAATTATGATTACATCCAACATCACTTGTAGTGATTAACTTGGGGAATTTATGTTTTTCATCCCTGTAATTTTAGGTTCTGACTTCCTGGGGGCGCTGTGTTCCAGAAGGATGCTTCCACTAGTGGACACAGTTTGAATCCCATCAAGTTAAAGCAAAGGCTGCTGCCTGGCTACAAACTGGGGGTTTGAACCAATATGTCTGGCACTTGGATGGTTTAGTGTAGTGTGATATACCTATATTCAGTTTTAATTGTAAATGCACAGAGCAGTCGCAGCCTAAGAAGGGCCTCATAACCAATGACCTATGGGAAGGTCACTCCTAGATGGGAAGTGTTCTAGATAAGAAGAAATGCTAGCTAAGGGAGTAAGGAAATATAGAATAAGTGGTAGAAGAAAAATATGAGGAATATCTCATTAATTCCTCAAGAACAAATATAATAGGGAGGGCTTCATCCCACAAACCCTCCTCTTGTATATGATTCCCAGAAATTGTGGCCAACAAGAATCCCAAGTAAGCTGTGCTTGAATGTAACAAACTAAATGTGACAAGCAAGAGGACGTGAGTGGTACAAATAGTCAACTATAATAGATGATCTTGGTTCTCCACTCAAACCCCCTTCACTATATCAGTGGGTTCATACACCAACTAACGACTATACTGCCAGAAAACATCACAACTGCTCATTTTCTGGAGGACTTTGCTTGCCAAAAAAGCAGCTTTTTCTCCCAGGAAGTTTCCTGCCAACAACTCTTGGCCAACAATTGACATGGGGGTATGAGGAATCAGGGTGAAGCCAATGTGGTAGTGTCCTATGATGTATAATTTGTACTCCAGCTCTTCTGTAGGACCAGGCTGAATCTCCTTTCCAGCAGAGATCACATTGTTGCTTAACTTTTTTCCTCCTTTCCTTCCTTACTTCCTTCACCTTCCTTTCCCTGAAAGAATTCCCTTAATAAGTAACTTTCACAAAATTTCCTATCTCAACCTCTGTTTGATGAAACCCAACCTAAGATACTCTCCCTGCTTATATTCCTTTCCTACATCTCTCAGAAGTAAGTAGTCTTAGAAAGGTATTGTTTATGTTTACTATACATGCCTGTATATGTAAGTAATATAGAGTGTTTGTATATTCATGAAATTTATATGAATTGCACCATCTTATTTTTATGATTTCTTTTTCACTCAGAGTTTCTGAGAATTACATACATATGTATAAAGTCATTTCACATTTATAAACTTGTGTTACCTCAAGGATTTTTTAAATTTTTCTACTACAAAGAAAAAAATACAGCTGTGAGCATTCTTGTACTTAAAAACATTTATCTAAATTTGACTGTTTCTAGCAAATACATTGCTAGGTAAAAGTATGTATTCATTTTTAAGCTAATTTCTAAAGCTTGTTTAGAAAGTTGTTGAAGTGATTTATACTATCACAAGGAAAGTCAATGTGTTCACAATATTTTACACTTTCACTAATACTTGTATTCTAATATTTCAGTGTTTCCTAATTTCTTGAGTGTGTGATCACATCGTGGTTTCAGGTTGCATTTATCTATTTACTAGCAAGGTAGAGCATATCTTCATTTGTTTTTTGGTAATTCAGTTTTCCTTTTTTTGAGAAATATCTGTATGCATTACTCCTTGATTCATGGACTACAGCATGGATATTGTGTTAGCAGGCATGAAAACATTCATCTCACTGTCCGTCTCCATCAGAGCTCTTGGGTGACCAGGTTTATTGTCAATGAGCATCCATATCTTCAAAGGGATTTTATTTTTAACAGTAGTATCAGCAGTGGGCTTAAAATATTCAGTAAGCCGTGTTATAAATGTTTGCACTATCATCCAGGTTCTGTTGTTAGATTTGTAGTTCACAGGCAGAGTAGACTTAGCATAATTCTTAAGGGCCCAAGGATTTTTGAATGGAAAATGAGAATGGCTTCAGTTTAAAGTCACCAGCTGCATTAGCCCTTAGCAACAAAATCAGCTTGTCCTTTGAAGATTTGAAGCCAGACATTGACTTCTCTTCTCTAGCTATGAATGTCCTAGATGACATCTTCTTCCAATAGAAAACTATTTCATGGAAAGCTTCCAATAGAAGGTTGTCTCACTGAAAATATGTTGTTTAGTATAACCACTTTCATTAATGATCTTAACTAGATCTTCTGGATGACTTGCTGAAGCTTCTCCAGCAGCACTTACTGCTTCACTTTGCACTCTCATATTATAGAGATGGTTTCTTTTTTTAAACCTCATCAATAAGCCTCTGAAAATTTCAAACCTTTCTTCTGCTACCTTCTCACCTCTCTCAGCCTCCATAGAACTGGAGACACTTAGGGCCTTGCTCTGAATTAGGCTTCAGCTCAAGGGAAGTTTGTGATAGTTTCATCTACACTGAAGATGAACAAAACTTTTTCCATATCAGCAATAAGGTTGTTTTGCTCTTTTATCATTCATGTGTTCACTAGAGTAGAACTTTTAATTTCCTTTAAGAACTTTTCCTTTGTGTTCACAATTTAGCTAAATGTTTGGTACAAGAGGCCTAGCTTTCAGCTTAACTGAGTTTTAACACGCCTTCCTCACTAAGCTAAATAAAATTGTAGCTTTTTATTTAAAGTGAGAGATCTATGACTCTTCCTTTCACTTAAACACTTAGAGGGCTTTGTAGGTCTATTTGCTGGCCTGATTTCAAGAGTGTTGTGTCTCAGGGAATAGGGAGGCCCAAGGAGAAAGAGAGAGATGGTGGAATGACTGGTTGGTAGAGCAGGAAGAACAAACGGAATATTTATTAAGTATGCTGTCTTATATGGGTGCAATTTGTGGCACTCCAAAACAACTACAACAGTAACAGCAAAGATCACTGATCACAGATCATCATAACAAATACTAATGAAAAAGTTTGAAATACTACAAGAATTGCCAAAATGTATGACACAAATGAGTCGAATGAATGCTAATAGGAAAATGGTACTGATAGAATCACTCAACACAGGGCTGCTATAAACCTTCAATTTGTAAAAAAAAACACAATATCCAAGAAGTATAATAAACCAGAGTACAATTAAATGAGGTATGCTTGTATGTGTTTTAAAAATACTACTACTAATAATAAAATGAGTAACTACACACTAACTGCTAAAGAAATCTCTACATTAATCATCCCCTTGGATTTCAGCTATCACCTTTCATCACTTGTTTATCTACTTTATAGTATTTTGGAAATCTGCTTTCTAATAGCACTGCACAAAAGAAAATCCATATTACTTTTTTTTTCACTAAAGTTCATAGATTTTTTTTTTCCTACAACAATCTACAGCTTTTTCCAATAGTTTCTTTTGTCTCTCCTATAATTCTGGAGTGCGTGTTTCAGTGCAGACTCTGTTCTATGTGGAGTGATTGTGTGAACATTATCTAGGAAGATGTACAGTGACACTGGGCATGACCTAGTAATGCTCATGAATTGACATTAACATAGTATCAATTCATCATCTAAATGTATAACATTTGATTTCCTACTCTCTTTCTATGTTCTCAGACACTTCTGTTGTAGTTTTAATTAGGTAAAATCCTTGATATTTTATAGTTTGTTATTATAAAAAACATTTCACTTTACCATTTTTTCTTCTTGTTTATTGCTTTAGTAAATTGTTTTTCCCTCCAGAACTAAGGAATAGCACTACTTAGTTCTAATTGTTGATTTTGTTGGTTATTTTTTTCTAGGTAGATAATCATACAATCTAAAAATCATGAGGTATATCTCTTCTCTCTCAATTTTTATGCCAGTTTTCCAGGTTTCATTTTTTTATACAGTTGGCCAGAATTTTCAATTTTCTTTTAAATGCTAATGTGCAGGTAGATAATGAGCATCCTTACCATATTCCCTAACTTAAAAGAGTAAATGTTATATTTTATTAGCCTTTGGGAATATAATAAAACCTTTTCAAATTAAGAAATTTCCCTTCTTGGGACGCCTGGGTGGCTCAGTTGGTTAAGCGGCTGCCTTCGGCTCAGGTCATGATCCCAGCGTCCTGGAATCAAGTCTCACATCGGGCTCCTTGCTTGGCAGGGAGCCTACTTCTCCCTCTGCCTCTGCCTGCCACTCTGTCTGCCTGTGCTCCCTCTCTCTCTCTCCCTCTCTCTCTCTGACAAATAAATAAATTTTTTTAAAAATTTTAAAAAAAGAAAAAAAAGAAATTTCCCTTCTTATTCTAATGAGCTGTGTTTAATTTTTAGCAAAATAATTGTTTGTCAAATTTTTTTACATTGGTTGAAATAATTATTTTTCTTTTACTCTGTTAATATCTGTCATTAAATACACTAATTAATAATATCAAAAGCTTACATTTTGTGATAAAACCAAATTTTTCATGATGTTATTACAAATGTATTATTATGTTTATTTAGCTAACTTATTTATGAATTTTGCATTTATTTTCATTAATAGAAAAATAGCCATTTTTCAAAGTTTCATAGAACTCACACATAAATCCTTCTCAGGTTGTAGCCTTTTGAGAAAGGAATACCCTAATGATCATTTTAGTGTTTTTATTGCTTATTGATCTGTTTGAATTATTTTTTTCTCATTCTCAGAGAGAAAACTAATTTGCACAATTTTCCCTTACTTTTTACTAGCAAAGACTAAAGTTTATCTCAGGCTTCACTGATTTCTTTGCTTATGCTTTTAACCACTATTAACTATTGTTCAACCTTATCTTGTTTAAAAGATATCCTCTCTAAATATGTAGTATGGAGAAGGAACTAAATAGATAAATAGAATGAAATCATGTATATAAAAGACGACTCTTGTTACCCTGATAACAGATTGAAGGTAGATGTAATAAAGGAAGAAAAATAAATGAGGAACATTACCACAATAACACAGACATAAATTGAAGGGTACAGAATATATGATTATTGTTCGGAAATGAAAGAAAAGAAAATGGTAAATAGCCAAAACAAGAGAACATGGAATGAAATGTAAAACCAAATAAAAACCTCTAAGAGTATAAAGTTGAGATACCCGGCTTCCTTGGCAAAAACAAAACCAAATGAAATAAAACACCATACATCATTAAAGGAAAAGGCTAGCAAAGAAGGTAGTGAATTAACTCATTTATAATTCCTGGTGGTGTGAATATCTGTTCTTTTGCTTCCTAGTGTTTCTTCCCCTGTGGAGGGGAGGAAATCATTAGTTTAACCTTCCTGATTTCCCTCAACCTTGACTCATTCCTCTCAAAGAATGGAAGAATGATTTAGAGAGAATTTTAGCAGAATATCTCAGCCCCATCCTCCTTATTTCCTTTGGATTGAGCTGTATCTAGAGAGTATTCTGCTCTGTCCCACTTCCAGTAGTTCTAGAGAATCAAACTTGATCCCCTCAGTGAGGCCCTTGACCCTGCCCAGAGCTGTCAGTGACAGGTGGCTAAATCTATCTGATTCTGAGTCTCAATATTAAGATTAGGCATAAGCCACATTTTCCAAAACAGCTTTGACATTAATAAAAGTTAGATTTGGCTTCTCAATCTACTTATTTTGTCCTATGTGCAAATTAATTCAAAACTTAGGATAGATGAGTGATATTGTTTGCTTCTTCAAACACCAAGCACTCATCAAGACTGATATAAGATAGTACACATAATGCTTTGAAAACACAGTTCATTTGTTTAAAATGAAAATAAGAATTTGTGAAATATTCACAAAGATGTGAATTAAAATCCTGGAAAAGAACTAAGAAAAACTGAGTTTGGAGATTCAGGTTTGAGAATTCCATACATAGGAAGAAACAGAGTATATATTCCAGGACATGAGACTTAGCTGGAATGTTATGAGGTAAATCATAAATAAAGTGAAAAGTAGTTTTTTGAGGAGGAGGAGATTTATGACAATATCAGATATCCCAGAAGATCTGGTAAGAAGATGCAGGATGCAAATGATGCACTTCAAAGGAAGAATTTCTGTATGTGGTGGAAGCTGAGCACCATGTAGTTGTCCTAGGATTGTGTTTTGTGTGTGTGTGTGTGTGAGAGAGAGAGAGAGAAAATAATTATAGAATTCTTGAGATAAGAGCAAACTCTATGGCTAAGTGCTTACAGTTTCTTCCAGTTCTAACACAGTCCACAAATACACTTAACACGGACTCTTTTAAAGTTACTTGCAACCTAAGTTAAAAAAACAGCATTGATGAAGGGCTTTATGGCATGTGTATGTACATGTGTAAGTGTTGGGGATAGGTGAAGAAATTATATTTGTCAGAAATTGTGATACAAAATGATTTTTCCATAAAATTCCTAGAAGAAAACAGGTAGTAATTTCCTTGACATTGGACTTAGCGACATTTTCTAAAATATGTTGTCTCTGGAAAGGGAAACAAAAGAAAAAATAAACTATCCAGCTTCCCAAAATAAAAAGCTTTTGCACAGCAAAACCATCAACAAAACTAAAAGAACCATCAACAAAACTAAAAGGCAAGTAAAATACCTACCCTCAGAATAGTATCAAACACTAATGAAATACATTCAAGACGATGAAAAGAAATGGAAAGACATTCCATGCTCATGAATTGGAAGAACAAATGTTATTAAAATGTATATATGACCCAAGGCAAACTGCAGATTTAATGCAATCCCAATCAGAATTCCCCCAGCATGTTTCATAAAACTAGAACAATCCTAATATTTGTATGGAACCACAAAATACCTCAAATGGTATTTGAAACAGTCTTGAAAAAGAAAAACAAAACTGGAGGCATGATAATTTCAGATTTAAGGTTATATTACAAAGCAATAATAATCCCAACATTATTATCCTGGCATAAAAATAGGTACCTAGATCAATAAGGTAGTACAGAAAACCCAGAAATAAATCCACAATTATATGGCCAATTCCCTTCAACAAAGGAGAAATGAAAAAGGGATGGGAAGAAGACAATCTCTTCAACAAATAGTTTTGGAAAAACTGGACGGCCACAGGCAAAAGAATGAAACTGGATCACTCTCTTTTACCATACACAAAAATATACTGAAAATAGATTACAGATCAAATGTGAGAACTAAACCATGAAGGTCCTTGAAGGGAAACAGGCAGTAATCTCTTTGACATTAGCTTTAACAACATTTTTCTAGATATTTTTCCTGAGGCAAGGGAAATAAAAGGAAAAATAAACTATTTGGACTACAAAATAAATAAAAAATTCTGCACAGTGAAGGAAAGTCAACAAAACTAAAACACAACCTACTGAATGGGAGAATATGTTTGTAAATGACATCTCTGATAAAGGACTAGTATCCAAGTGTATAAAGAACTGATACAACTCAACATCTAAAAAGCAATCCAATTAAAAATGGAAAAACAGGGAGGCCTGGGTGGCTCAGTTGGTTAAGCGGCTGCCTTCGGCTCAGGTCATGATCCCAGCGTCCTGGGATCGAGTCCCACATAGGGCTCCTTGCTCGGCAGGGAGCCTGCTTCTCCCTCTGCCTCTGCCTGCCACTCTCTCTGCCTGTGCTTGCTCTCTCACTCGCTCTCTCTCTCTCTCTGACAAATAAATAAATAAAATTTAAAAAAATATATTTTTTTTAAAAAATGGAAAAACATGAACACGCATTTCTCTAAATAACACATGTAGATCACCAATAGGCACATGGAAAGATGCTCAATATCACTCATCATCAGGGAAATGCAAATCAAACTACAATGACATATCACCTCATGTTAGTAGGAGTGACTAAAATCAAAAACACAAAAAGCAACAAGTGTTGGAGAGGATATGGAGAAAAAGGAATGCATGCACTCTTGGTGGGAATGCAAACTGGTACAGCAACTGTGGAAAATAGTATGGAAGTTCCTCAAAAAAATAAAAAAATAGAACTACCCTATGATCCAGCAATGGCACTACTGGGTAAATACCCCAAAATATAAGAACATGAATTCAAAGGGATATATACCATGCTAAGTTTATTTCAGCATTATTTACAATAGTCAAATTATGGAAGTAGCCCATAAGTCCATCAAGAGAAGAAAGGATAAAAAGAGATGGTGTGTGTATATAGCCCATAAGAAAGAATGAATTCAGCTATAAGAATGAATTCTTGCCATTTGCAACAACATGGATGAAGCTAGAGAGTATAATGGTAAGTGAAATAAACCAGTCAGAGATAAATAAATACCATATGATCCCACTCACATGTGGAATTTAAGAAAGAAAACAAATGAGCAAAGTGAAAAAGAGAGAGAGAGAAAGAAATCAAGAAACAGTCTTAACTGTAGAGAACAAGCTAATAGTTACCAGAGAGGCAGTCAGTGGAGGATGGGAGAAATAGGGGATGGGGATTAAAAGGTATACTTATCATGATAAAAAATAAAATAAAGTGATTTTTAAAAACCTAAAAGGCAACCTACTAAATGGAAGAAGTTATTTTCAAATCATGATAAGGGATGAATATCCAAAATATATAAAGAACTTATATGATTAAATGCCTATAATAATAATAACAATAATAATAATCTAATTTAAAAATGGACAAAGGACCTAAATGAACATTTTCTAAAGGAAACATAGACAACATATACATGAAAAGATGTCCGATGTCACTAATCATCAGGGAAATGTAAATCAAAACCACAATGAGATACCACCTCACACCTTTCAGAATCCTTAGAATCAAAAAGATAAGGAATAGGGGCACCTGGGTGGCTCAGTGGGTTAAAGCCTCTCCCTTCAGCTCAGGTCATGATCCCAGCGTCCTGGGATCGAGCCCCACATCGGACTCCCTCTCTGCTTGGGAGGGAACCTGCTTCCCTTCCTCTCTCTCTGCCTGCCTCTCTGCCTACTTGTGATCTCTGTCAAATAAATAAATAAAATCTTTTTTAAAAAGACAAGAAATAACAAATCTTAACAAGGATATGGAGAAATATGAACCCCTATGCACTGTTGGTAGAAATATAAATTGGTACAGCCACTGTTGAAAACAGTGTGAAGTTCCCTCAAAAAATTAAAACAGAAATAGCAGATTATCCATTCATTCCACTATGTATTTACACAAAGAAAACAAAAGCACTAATTCAAAAAGATACATGCACCCCTATGTTTATTGCAACATTGTTTACAATAGTCAAGATAAGGAAGCAATTCAAGTGTCCCTCAATAGATGAATGGAGAAAAAGATGTGTATGTTCATGTGTGTCTATATATATGTGTATATATATATAGAACTTGTGGGAGAGGAGCTTGGGAAGATGTTGGAGTAGAAGAACCCTAAGCTCACCCCATTCTGTTTACAATAAGACCTTATATCTGTGTAAGTAAACTGGGGAGCTATCTGAACCCTGGCAAAACAAACTCCACAACAGGGCACATAGGTGGCTCAGTCAGTTAAGTGGTGGACTCCTGATTCTGGCTCAGGTCATGATCTCAAGGCTGTGAAATTGAGTCCTGTGTTGGATCATGCTTAGGATTCTCTCTCCCCCTCTCCCGACTTACGTGAGTGCACTCTCTCTTTAAAACCAACAATGACAAGACAATAGCAAACAAAACACCCCACAATTAAATATAGAGAAGAAGCTACATCTGAGTGAAAGCTTGGGATAGGCAGCAATTGTGGTCAGGAGCTGCCCTTAGGAGAAAGAAAGCTGCAGGTGTGTTTAGGGGAAATAAATGGTTCTCCACACCAGGGAGCCCACACAGGGAAGATGAATCCATATAATGCCTGGTTTTGAAAACCAGAGGGATGAAATTCTGTGAGTTTGAATAATCACTAGGACTTGGAAATCTGAAGCTATTTTTTTAAAGATTTTATTAATTTATTTGACAGACAGAGAACATAAGTAGGCAGAGAGGAAGATAGAGAGAGAGAAAGAGAGAGAGAGATTGGAGGGAGCAGGCTCCCTGCTGACCAGAGAGCCTGATGTGGGGCTCAACCCCAGGACCCTGGGATCATGACCAGAGCTGAAGGCAGAGGCTTTAACCAATTGAGCACCCAGGCACCCCAAGAAATCCAAAGCTTTAAAAGTCATCTGGCTCAGCACTGGGTGAGTCAGGAGGGCAAGTGATAGGTGAATCCTCTGCTTAAAGAGACAGGAGTTCTTGAAGAGGCAACATAAAAGCAACAGTTCACATAATGTCTGGGACAAATGGGGAAAAGATCCATTTACACTGATTTTGGAGTGTGCTGAAAGACTTCCCTGGGAACAAAGAAGCAGGCAGGTGCTGTTTTCTTTCCCTGACACCCAGCATAAACACAGGGCCACCTACAGGAGGCAGCACTGCATAGCCCCTCACTACTTAACTTGCTACCAGTGACCCTGCCCACACATTATTGAGGGCTCACCCACTCTAAGCTTCCTGGCCTCTGCCTTGGTCTCAGTGCAAATTTTGCTAGCATTGCATGTACATGCCCTCCCCAAACAATGCATGCACAGATGCCACATGGCATATGCTTTGCCCTGCTGCAACTTCTCTGTGCTGTGCCCCCAGCCACTGCAGGGACTGAGCTTTGGTGGATCTGGTCCAGGACTAGCAGCTCAGCACAAATTTTGCTAACACCACCACTTTGCCCTCCTGCAGTCACACCCCCTCAGAGCAAGCCTGTCTGGTCTCATTAATACCACAGAAAGCAAGCATAATCCACAACAGGCAGAGAGTCATAACAGATGTCTAGACTGAAAGAAAAAGTAACTCAAACACAACAGGAGGATGCAAACAGCACATGTAGGAGACTCCCCTGAAGTGCTAGGTTCTGGTGAACATGGGACACTGCATTGCAGGGCACTAAAAGACTTCTTCATAATACCCCTATGTTCAAGAGCAGAAGATATAGCTGACATTTCTAAGACACAGACACAAGAGGTAGAAAAAATGAGGAGGCAAGCTTATAGCCCAAATGAATAAATAGGACAAAACCACAGCAGGAGAGCTAAGTGAAATAGAAATAAGTAATATGCCTGATAGAAAATTTAAAGTAATGATCATAAGGATAGTTCACTGGATTTCAGAAAATGGTGAAGGACATCAGTGAGACCCTTAGCAAAGAGATAAAAAAATTATATATCAGACATGAAGAACTCAATAAATGAAATTAAAAATACAATAGATGGAATACTTAGTAACCTTCTGGAAGCAGAGGAATGTGTGTAAGTGACCTGGAGGATAGAGTAATGGAAAAAAAAAATCAAGTTGAACAGCTGAGAAAAGAAAAAAAAAACAAAATACTGTATAATGAGAATAGATCTGGAGAACTCAGCAACACCATCAAGCATAATGACATTCACATTGTAGAGATCCCAGAAGGAGAAGAGAGTGAGAAGGGGGCAGATAATGTATTTGAAGAAATAATAGGTGAAAATGTCCTGAATCTGAGGAGGGAAACAGAGAACCAGATTTAGGAAGCATAGAGTGTCCTCAAGAAATTCAACCCAAGGAGACACACATCAAGACACATAGTAATTAAATAGCAAATAGATAGATGATAGATAGATAGATAGATAAAGGAAGAATTTTAAGAATTGCAAGAGGAAAGAAGATAGTTATATACAAAGGAAATCCCATAGGCTAAGAACTGATTTTTCAGCAGAAACTTTGCAGACCAGAAAAAAAAAAAGTGGCATGATATATATTTTGAAAGGGGAAAAAATCTGCAGGCAAGAATACTCTGTCTAGTAAGGTTATCATTCAGAAAAGAAGGACAGATGAAGAGCTTCACAAACAAACAAAAGTTTAAAGGACTCATGACCATGAAACTAGCCCTACAAGAAATACTAAGAGGGATTCTGAGTGAAAAACAAAAATCACCAGAGTAAGAAACACAGAAAGCAGAAAAGCAAAAACAAACAAACGTTTTATAGATATACAGGAGATAGATAGGTAGATAGATATCTGTAAAAACTAGTCAAGAGAGCACAAAATAAATGGTTGATAATATGATATAAATATGTGAAATGTAGAGGGGAGAGAAGTAAAAATTGAGTTCATAATTAAGTGACCATCAGCTTAATATATACTACTATGTGCAATATTATATACAAATTGAATGGCAAGCACAAATCAAAAAAGAGTAACAGATACGCAAAAAATATAGGGTAAGGAATCCAAGCATTTTGCTAAAGAAAGCCAACTAATCATGAGAAGACAGAGCAAGAGAAGAAAAGATCTACAGAAACAACCATAAAACAAATAACAAAGTGTCAAAAAAAAAAACCCCACACATATCAATAATTACTTTAAATGCAAATGGACTAAATGCTCCAATTAAACAAAACAAAACAAAAAATAACAGGATGACAGAATGGATTAAAAAAAAGACACAGCTATATGCTCCCTATAAAAGAGTCATTTCAGAACTAAAGCCAACACAATCTTGAAAAATAAAAATAAAAACAAAGCTGGAGATATCACCATTCCAGATTCAAGCATGCTACAATGCCAGTGTAATCAAAACAGTATGGTACTGGCATAAAAATAGACACATAGATCCATGAAATAGAAAGGCCATAAATAAAGCCATGTTGATATGATCAATTAGTCTTTGACAAAGGAGGAAAGAATATACAATGGGAAAAAGTCTCTTCAACAAATGGTGTTGGGAAAACTGGATAGCTACATGCAAAAGAATGAAACTGGACTGCTTTCCTACACAATACACAAAAATAAATTAAAAGTGGATTAAGGGCCTAAACATGAGGCCTGAAACTATAAAAATAGAAGACAGCATAGGCAGTAATTTCTCTGATATTGGATGTAGCAACTTTTTTTCTGATATGTCCTGGAGGCAAGGGAAACAGAAGTATAAATAAACTACTGAAAACATATCAAAATGATAAGCTTCTGCACAGTGAAGGAAATAGTCAACAAAACTAAACAACAACCTACTGAATGGGAGCAGATATTTACAAATGACATCGCTGATAAAGGTTTAGTATCCAAAATATATGAAGAACTGATACAACTCAACACCTAAAAACCAAATAATCCAATTAAAAATGGGCAGAATACATGAACACACATTTCTCCAAAGAACACATGTGCTATGGTGAGCGCTGTGAATTGTGTAAGACTAATGAGTCACAGATCTGTACCCCTGAAACAAATAATACATTATATGTTAATTTTTAAAAAAAGAATGCATACAGATGACCAGTATACACATGGAAAGATGCTCAACATCACTCATCATCAGGGAAATACAAATCAAAACTACTCTGACATATCACCTCACACTGTCAGAATGGCTAAAATCAAAAATATAAGAAACAAGTGTTGGGGAGGATGTGAAGAAATAGGAACTTTGTACACTGTTGGTAAGAGTGCAAACTGGTACAGCCACTGTGGAAAAGAATATAGGTTTCCTCAATAAGTTAAAAAGAGAACTACACTACATTCCAGAACTACACTACAGTTCAGTAATGGCACTACTCGGTATTTGTCAAAAAAATATAAAAACATGAATTCAAAGGGATATATGCACCACTATGTTTATTGTAGCATTATTTATAATAGCCAATCTGGAAGCAGCCCAAGTGTTAATTTGTAGGCAGATGGATAAATAAGATGTGGTGTGTGTGTACACACATACACACACACACACACAGAGAATATAATGTAGCCATAAAAAGTAGAAAATCTTGCCACTTGCAACAACACGGATGGAGGTAGACAGTGTAATGCTAAGTGAAATAAGCCAGAGAAAGACAAATACCATAAGATTTCACTCATACATGGAATTCAAAAAGTGAAACAGATGAACATAGGGGTGGAAAAAGGAGTGAGAAACAAACCAAGAAATAGACTCTTAATTATAGAGAACAAAGTGCTTGTTATCAAAGGAGATGTGGGGGGCGGTGAGTGAAACAGGTAATCAAGATTAAAGCGTACACTTATGACAATGAGCACTGAGTAATGTATAGAATTGCTGACTCACTATATTGTACACAAGAAATGATGTAACACTGTGTGTTAACTATACTGAAATTAAAATGTAAAACTTAATAAAAAATAATAAAATACTTTAAAAAGATCAGTCATAAAAAAGAATGAGACCTCGCCATTTGCAACATGGATGGGCCTAGAAGGTATTATGCTAAGTGAAATAAATCAGATACAGAAAGACAAATACCATATGATTTCATTATATGTATAACCTAAAAAATAAACAAATGACCAAACCAACAAGAGCAGAAACAGACCTGTAAATACAGAGAACAAGCTGATGGTTTCTAGATGGGAGGGTGGTTGGGGGAATGGGAAAAATGGATGAAGGGGAGAAGAGATACAGGCTTCTAGGTATGGAGTGAATAAGTCACAGCAACAGAAGGTACATCATAGAGAATATAATCAATAGTATTGTGATAGCATTGTATGGTAACAGACATTGGTCACGCTTGTGGTGAACATAGAATACATACAGACTTGTCAAATCACTACAGTATGCAACTGAAACTAAAGTAACATTGTCAACCATACTTCAATTTAAAAATAAATAAAATTTGGGACGCCTGGGTGGCTCAGTTGGTTAAGCAGCTGCCTTCGGCTCAGGTCATGATCCCAGCATCCTGGGATCGAGTCCCACATCAGGCTCCTTGCTTGGCAGGGAGCCTGCTTCTCCCTCTGCCTCTGCCTGCCACTCTGTCTGCCTGTGCTCTCTCTCTCTCTCCCTCTCTCTCTGACAAATAAATAAATAAAATCTTTAAAATAAATAAATAAATAAATAAATAAAATTTTTCTTTTGTACCTAATTGGGAACTTTCAATTTTCAGTTCTTGATCCTCCAAGGTAAAAACAGAATACTAAACAACAATTTTTTTAAAAACCTGATACCTTTTATTACCTTTCCTCTTTTGACTTTACTATGCATTTCCTGATCTTTTTATTCTTTTCATTCTCCTCCCTCCCCCCATTTTCTCAATGTTTTAACAGTATTTCAGTCTAAAAAATTAATAAGGTTTTATTTGACTTGGGAGAGGATTAGATTGGATTTGTTTTTCTTCCTCTTGGTTTATCCTCATCGTAAAGTTCTAAGTTGTAATAAATTAATTCTAACTTTAAAGAGAAGCATGGGTTCAGTCTCAATAGGAAAAAGTTGGTTTGTATTTTCACCACTGCCTCTATTCAAAGTCAGAAATTCCCAATATTATTTAATCTACATTCAATTCTGTGAATATTGATCCTGAAAGAATATATAAACACACCATGATTGTCTTTATTTTCCACCCACCCGGACAAATAGAGTGGATCCTCTAAACTTTCCATACCTTATTACAAATATTCACTGTAGAAAATTTTAAGGATATGAATAAACATGCAATAAAGCACATCGGACCAGCAATTTGACCATAATTGCCAAATCCTTACACTATATTCAGACTCCAGTTCTATCGTTGATTGACTCTTCATTTTCCCAAATCTCTATTCAACCAAAAAAGATATGTTTCCTGAGGGTTTTTTTATTTAGATATTTCATAAAGCATATGTATCTAATCAGTTTATAGATTGACTTTCTTATATTAGAGTCAATCAACTCTGGTTAGTGACATGAATAAGAGGAAGGGGGTCATCACATGGTATAAATTATTGCTTATTTGACATGGTTGAATAGACTAGAAGGATGAAAAGTAAGCAGGAATTAGGAGTAGCACACTTAGTACTTTGGTCATGAACCTTTTTTCACATTATCCATACACATTATCCTATGTATAGTTAAGAAGCATTAGTCTCTCCTCAAAGAGACATTCAGTCAATTCATTCTGTTAGCAGTTAACAATACAGTTCCATGGTATATACTGTTTCCGGTATCAAAAATCCAATAATGATGTTAATATCATCCTGCAACTTTGAAATTTTCAGACATTACTAATATAGCCTGTATAGAATATTTGGGGAAAGCAAACACAGCATTCGATTATTGTAAATTCTTTTTAATAAAAAATACTATGAATAATATTAGTGAGTCTTAATCCTGCAGCTAGTTAAGAGGCCATTCCTTTATCCATTCCCATGTTCTAGGCATTAGGTTGGTACTTCTACCCAGAGATTTTGCCAGGTATCTCTATTAATGATAAATCTAAGTCCATGTGGGTCTTGCCCTGTAAGGTTAAGTTAACATTTACAAATGACAACACAATATAACCCTTAGGTAATCCCATTAATGTAGTAGAAATATTATTATTGAAAATTAGTCATTTATCCAACAATGTGACATGTCTACATTTTAACAAAACAAACATAAATTGTGTTCTCCTGTGTAACAAGGAGCCCAAATTTCCAATGTTCTTTTTCAGATTTACTGGAACCAGCATCATTTTTCCTTGTAGAAGTGTCATTTGGGAAAAAAAAAAAAAAGTGTCATTTAGTTTGGTGGTAAAAACCTCCAGACACCCAGAAACCAGTATGGAGCTCAAGAAAAATTTGAGGGAGTTTATTATGTGAGAAGTTTTAGAAAATTCTTAGCCATTATATCCTTAAATATTACTTCTGCCCAAATCCTCTATCCTCTCCCTTACAGGAGCTGATTTTGTGAATATTAGATCATTTTGCTCTGTCTCCTGTGAAATTTATTTTGCCTTCTGCATTTTTCAGCCATTTATCTATCCATACCTCATTCTGAGTATTTTCTTCTGATCTGTTTTTTGCAATTTACTTACTCTCTCTTCTTATGTCTATTCAGCTTCATTTTCTTTCTTGATTTTTTTTCCTTTAGTTACTGTGATTTTTTTAGTTGCAGGATTTACATTTGGTTATTTTTATAGTTTCCAGATTGTTGCCAATGTTTTTTTTTAAATACTTTATTTATTTATTTGACACAGAGAGACAGAGAGAGAGAGTGAGAGAGAGAGAGAGCAAACAGGGGAGCAGGAGAGGGAGAGGCATGCTCTCCACCTAGCAGGGAGTCTGATGAGGGACTCAATCCCAGAACCCTGGGATAATGACCTGAGCCCAAATGTTGTCACTTAACCAACTGAGCCACCCAGCCACCGCTCTGCCAAAGTTTTTATAATTACTTAATTCTATACAGTAAGGAAATAATAGCTTATTTTTTGTAGGGCAGCAAGTTGTATAGATGAGGTCCCCATTAAGTAAGCATTTACTTATTATTATAAATATTATGATAACTATCTAAATTAGAGCTCCTGTGGATTTGGTTCAGTTTTCTGTTGTTTTTTCTGAGTTTTCCTTTTATTATCTCCTCATGTGGCTTGTTTAATTAAAATATATGGAGGCTCTCTCTCGCTTGGAGGTGCAATTTCCATTTCACAGTGAAACTCAAGGACTTATGCTTATGTGATTTTGATTTAAAGAGAACCCATCACAGAGTCAGGATATTGGGTAAAACTCCTAATAGCCCTGACTATGCTTCAGAGAAATGATCTATCTTTACCAGGGCCCAGTTGTGGGTTCATACTTGCCACAGAACAGTAGGGTAGGGGGAAGAGGGCTGTACTCCAAAACTTAAAGTATGGGTATCAGTGCCAAAGACACCAAGTAGCTCTGAAATTTTTGTGACCAAACACTAAAACTTTGTGGTCACTGACACTTTATTTTTATGGATTCTGAAGGAAATACATGGCTCCAAAGAAAACTTTATTTTATTGCTCTCAAGGTTGACTCCAAAGTTCTTTGTTGTAGAGCATTCATTCAAATGTGTTTGTTGAGTTGGTAGAGAGAATTTAGAAAAACACTCAGTTCTGGAGTATACTGTTTTCAAAATATAAAAGCCCAATCAAGGATCAGGACTCTGTCTTTGTAACTAGTGGTTACAGGCATAGCTCTTTGTTGTTGTTTTTTCTTTCTTAATAGGAAGATGTGGAATGTCCTCTCAGGCAATGATTGGGATGCAGAGTCTTAGATATTGAGCCCATTCATGACCCAAATATAGTCAACTAGCTTGAATGTCTTTCAATGTAATGTAAGTATTTTTATTAGCATTTCTAAGATTATCAATTTATCATCAATGTAATAGAATGGTTAAATTTCAACTAGTACACAGAATTCTAGAGTTGGTACAGCAAGCAAATAACATAGTTTGGTATATTGAGGTATAGAAGTGTATTGAATGCCTTTCCAGATGAAGACAAACTAACATAACTGCATTCCAGGGAAGGTATCTAAGAAAGAGAACATTAGCAATATTCAGAACAGCACACCACCTGAAATTTGCAATGATGTCAGACACAGTGGGAACAATGGTGACTACTTCCTCTGTGGTTTATAGCATCAGTAACTTTTACCAACCAAACAAGGCTGTTAAAATGGAAGATAGTATTGCATACCATGCCCATCTATGTTAAATCTTATATGAAAAGACTAAATTCATGTTCTCCTTTTGGTCTAAGAAAAATGGTTCCATTGTACAATCCTGGCCAGGTTTAGCATTCAAGACTTTCTTGCCATACATGTAACTGGTTGTTATAAAATCCAATAACAGGGCTATAAATGAATTTTTCTAATCAAAAGAACATGCATTCACACACTCTGGATATCCCCATCAGTTATTTGGCCGACATAAAAAATAACAAGTCAATCCAAAAACAAAAGCCAAAACAGTAGCCATATTAGTTCTGGTTTGGAATTTGAAGGGCTTCTTCTGTGGGGGTTCAGGTTGTTGTACTAGGTCTTAGACTTGTTCTAATTTATTATGTCAGTATAATTCTCTTAAGTCTGAATTTATATTCTGTCAATGGATTTATTTGAGTTTTTGCTCCCTAGAAATAGTCATAAGAAAAAAGTTCTAGGTTTTGTTTAGTTTTCATGAGCTGGTATGTCCCTTTAATACTATGAGAAAAGTCTAAAACAATAGCCAAGATGACTCATCCTTATAATTGTGTGATCTTCCAGTTTTTAGCTACAACATATTATCATTCATATAGGTTTTCCCCAGACTCTGCAAAATCTAGCTTCTTTTTCATTGGCTAACTATAGTCCCATTATCCATGATTTCCTTTTGTGACATATCTACTTCACTTTAGAAGGTCTTCCTTATTTGGGACCTATAGTGGCTTAATACCACTTCTTCCAGTCTTTGGACATGGGTTAACAGACACCACAGGCTCCTTGGGCTTCTAGATTCCATGGTTATTTTGCCTACTCCAGAGCTTCTGAACACTGGCCACACAGTTTGACCCTGCCCTATGAAACAACACCGTGGCCCACTGCCCATGGCAGAATAAGTGGCTTTCTCAGTAGCTCTCTCATTGTTTTATGGTCTACCTACAGCCACTGTACCTAAAAAGGAATATTTATCATCTCCAAGCTAAACCACTTAAACATTGCCACTTCCAAGAACATATAGCACAGGGACAGAGTGATGTTCATCCCTTCAGCGTTGCCAACTCTTGTGCAAGTGGTGCATGCATCCAGCTAGTAGAAATATAAAACACAGTTTGTTAAGAAAAAATAACTGGTGAAGTAGTCACACTGGAACCTCTAGGCTCCTCCCCCACCAGAGGTATACTCAGTCCAGGTAGAGTTAGACTATATGCACCAGGGCAAATGTTCTAATAGAGAAGAATTTGAGTTTTGAAATGCCCTGCATATTGATGAGAGAATAAATAGGAAACATCTGTGTGCCTATGGAAGGTCCTTGGTGGCAGAGTGATCTCAATAGCTGATAATCCAATGTTCTTCTATTGAGTCAACTCTTAAGTTGTCAAAGATGAGAGGAAATGTGCTTGAGGACCATCCATATTTGTTTTGTCTCCTAAAGTTATCTTGGTCTAGATTTTAAAATGGAATTCTTTTAGTCTAAGTTTCAGCTATGTTGCTGAGACCATGGCTAGGTTTCCAAAGTTAAAATCTAAGACCCAGATGCAGGATATGTAATGAAGTGGTAAGAACATCAGTCATATACTCTTCATTAACCACACATTTGTGGTTAAAAGTGGCTAGAAAGTAAGGATGACACTCAAAGAGGGTTTACTTGAAGAGTTTCCCTATAGTCTCACTACTCCTGAAGAAGAACACAGTTTCCTACTGCTTGATATCAAGCCTTATGAAAGGGCTCCAAAGGTATTCAGTAAAAGCTTGGCCAACATCCTCTATTTGTGAGGTGATCAATAAACTAGTGTCTGAGTCATTCTTTGGAAATTTAAATGGGTAGAGGGGCTGGTGGAGGATCTTTGTCATAACCGAACATGAGCCGCATTTTTAGAATTTCACTTCCAGAATTTTCTAGGAGAGAGAACTAACATTCCCTTGGACCAAATATAGACCTTAATTAGATGAAAGAGTTGGTGTGATATCATGTTGGATACTGCCAAGACAACTACCCGGAGAAAAGAAAAAAAAACAAAAACTTAGTAAAAAAAAAAGATAAAATTACACTGGATATATAGCCACTAAAGAACAAATAAGGAACCAGGAAAACAGTGATACATTTACTCTATCAAAAACATCATAGTTGACTAATCCATTGAAATTGGGTGATGGCAGATGGAAACATTTTCAAAAGAAAAATGACAGCAACTGATGAGATTCTAGTAGGTTTAGAAAAGGATAAACCCAGAAAGTGCCAAATAAGTGTAACCTTTCCAGTCACTCTCTGTTCTCCTTTCTTCCCTTTCAGTGGTCAGAAGTTATGTCTAAATAAGCAGAGAGCTTGGAACTGACAAAGTAGAGTGAGAAGAGCCTGACCTTGCCAGTTCCATCTCATTACGACTTAACTTAGCTCAAGAAGTGGAGTCAAATGGAATTTGAATTTGTAGTACTATTGTAGTGGACCAGGTATGTTAACTCCCAACACTCTGCTTCTTGTAAATCTAAGTGACCGAATAATTTTTTATATCTAATATTTAAAAAAATCCAAGTTTTTAACTTTTTATCTAATTGGAGAAAGAACTACAACTACAAATAAAGTGTCAGTTGAAAACAATAATTAGGGCACCTAAGTGGCTCAGTGGGTTAAGCCTCTGCCTTCAGGCTAGGGTCATGATCTCAGGGTCCTGGGACAAGCTCTATATTGGCTCTCTGCTCAGCAGGGAGCCTTCTCCCCCACACCCCGCCCCTGCCTGCATCTGCCTACTTAGGATCTCTCTTTCTGTGTCAAATAAATAAATAAAATCTTTTAAAAAAGAAAACAATAATAAAATTTCTTCATATTCACATTTCATGAGTTATACCTCATTTACCAATAATAAAATATTTAAAAATAAGCTTTTAATGTGTTTTTTAAAAATTACATTGTGTTTTGATTTTAGCTATTGCTAATGCTAGAGTGAACACTTTGACTAACATTTAGTTGGTCATCCTTTGCAAAGCATTTGGTTCATTAACACTTTGGATTTCACTGGTTTGTGGAAACCCTTAGAGAATTCCCATCTAACATTTCATTACTTGCTATTTTTAATCCTAGATTAGAAAAAAAGAAGTTTAAATATCAAGAGTGAGGTTGAATTTTTTTAAATTATTTCTGAAATAAATTGCTGTGTAATATATCTACCAAGCTTTAAATCATCTCATGAAACTGACTATATTCAGGCTCAAGAAATGTTGCAATAAAGAATATAGAGAAGGAAAGGGGAAAAAAGAAAAATTAATGAGCCATAGTTTAGTAAGACATCTGTACTTTTTTCTTTGTTTGGGCTTTTCCATTGTCAGTTTGATTAATGGGGTGTCTTTAAATGTATCTCCTTTTGGATATCTTATATCACAACAAGTCCGTTTCATGTTCTTGCCACCAACATTTCCAGTAGATTTCTTCTAACATGTCAGAATGACAGATAAGTTTCCATAGTCAGCCTTACAGAGAGCTCATTATTGTTTCAAACCAGTGCAATTGCCTTGAAGTTCCCCTAAGCAAAGAGCCTTTGAAGTGCCATGTGATTCTCAAACCTATACTGAATAAACGTATCATTTCTGGGCTTAAAATAAGAGTTTAAGTCACCATTCAAGGTCAAGTACTGGTTTTTGTAAACATTCATGATAATCTCCTGAGTGGATGAGAAGTAAAAATGTAAAATATCTTAAGAATATGAACTTTCCATTCTTCATATGTAAAGTGTGATTTCTTTCTTTAGGATTCTTTAGGAGAATTTCATTTCCAGAATTTTTGGAATCATCATCATCATAATAATAATAATAAACTAATAGATAAACTAATAGATCTTCTAAAATTCATTTAATTCATACATTAATCAGTTATCATCAAGATAAGTGTACCTCCTTCACCTATTTCAACCATTCCTCCACCGACCTCCCTTCTGGCAACCACCAGTTTTTTTTTCTATGGTTAAGCGTCTGTTTTTTTGTTGTTGTTGTCTTTTTTTCTTTGTTCATTTTGTTTCTTAAATTCCATATATGAGTGAAGTCATATGGTATTTGTCTTTCTCTGACTGACTTTTTTGCTTAGCATTATACCCTCTAGATCCATCCATGCTGTTGGAAATGGCAAGGTTAATTCTTTTTTTTTTTTATAACTCAGTGATATTCCATTGTATATTTTCATACTCCCTCTTCTTTATCCATTCACCTATCAATAGACACTTAGGTTGCTTCTGTATTCTGGCTATTGCAAATAATAACTGCAATGAACATAGGGGTACATAAATCTTACTGAATTATTGTTTCTGTTTTCTTTGGGTAGATATCCAGGAGTAGAACTACTGGATCATATGGTAAATTTTATTTTTAACTTTTTGAGGAACTCCATGCTGTTTCCCACAGTAGCTGTACCAGGCTGCATTTCCGGAAGGGTTCCTTTTTCTCCATATCCTCACCAAGACTTGTTTCTTGTGTCTTTGATTTTAGCAATTCTGACAGGTGTGAGGTGATATGTCACTATAGTTTTGATTTGCATTCCCCTGATGATAACTGATATTTTTATGTGTGTGTTGCCATCTGGGTGTCTTCTTTGGAAAAATGGTTATTCAATTTCTCTTCCCATTTTTAAATCGGAGTATTTGGGTTTTTTGTATTGAGTTGTATAAGTTTTCTATATATTTTGGATACTAACCTTTTATTCAATAGATCATTTGATTGGATATATCATCCCCCACTTGGTGAGCTGTCTTTTTCTTTTGTTGATGATATAAAGCACTGATGAAAGAAATTAAATGACCTAAACAAATGTAGACTTATTTCATGCTTATGGTTGGCGAGAACAAATATTATTAAAATGTCCATACAACCCAAAGCAATCTACAGATTTAATGTAATGTCTATCAAAATACAAAGAGCATTTTTCACAGAACTAGAACACCAGCTTTTAATCCAAAAAATCTTTTTAAAACATTAAATATTTATGCCATTTATGCCTCAAAGACTCTTATCTAGATCCATAAATCTTAACTGTCTGCCCTGAAATTACCAAATATTTGTAAAAAAAAGTCTATGTGTATTTATTAAGAATTCAACTTGTCAATAGAATGAACCTAACAAAAAAATGTGTAAAAATACCTATAAACCAATTACATAGCACTTCATTAATATTACGAACTGCTCTTCAAAAGATAATGTCAAGAAATAAGAAGACAAACCAGACCAGAAGAAAATGGTTGCAAAAGACATCTCATAAAAGACTGTTATCCATATTATACAAAAAACTCTTAAAACTCAACAATAAAAAAATAAACAGCCTGTTTTAAAAATGGGTCAAAGACCCTAATAGACTCCTTATGAAAGAAGATATAAAAAGGCAAATAAACATTTGAAAAGATTCTCTATGTCCTATGTCATCAAGGAAATGCAAATTAAAATAATGAGATACCAGGGTGTCTGGGTGGATCAGGTGGTTAAGTACCTGCCTTCCACTCTGGTTATGATCTCGGGGTCCTGGTATAGAGCCCCACATTGCATTGCGTTCCCTGCTCAGCAGGGAATCTGCATCTCTTGCTCTCTCTCCCTTTGCTCCCTCCCCATTTCTCATTCTCTCTCTCTCTCTCAAATCAAATATTAAAAAAAAAAAAGACTAAAATAATGAAATACCATCACACACCTATTTCAGTGGCCAAAATCTGGAACACAATAACATGAAATGTCAGATGTGGAGCTACGGAAATTCTCATTAATTGTGGAAATGCAAAATGGTGCAGCTACTTTAGAAGACAGTTTGGCAGTTGCTTATGAAACTAGTCATACTCCTAACGTATGATCCAGAAATCATGCTCCTTGGTTTTCACCTAAAGGAGTAGAAAATTCATGCCCACACAAAATCTACACATGGGTATTTATAGTAGCGTTATTCATAAATGTCAAAACTTGAAGCAACCAAGACATTTTTCACTAGGTAAATAAGAAAACTATTGTACATGTAGACAATGGAATATCTAACTCAGTGCTAAAAGGAAATATCAAGCCATGAACACACAAAAGAAATTTACATTACTAAGTAAAAATAATCAATCTGAAAAGGTTAACACAATCTATGATTCCAACTGTACAACATTCTGGAGAAAGCAGACCTATGGAAACAGAAAAAATAACAAAAACAAACAATCATTACCAGTGGTTGCAGGTGGCAGTACAAGAGGGATGAATAAGATCACAGAGGATTTTCAGGACAATGAAAATGCTCTGTATGATATTTCAGTGATGGATACATTTCATTATACATTTGTCCAAAGTCAAATATACAATACCAAGAGTGAACCCCAATGTAAACTCTGGGCTTGTGGGTGATTTTGATGTGTCAGTGAAGGTTCATTAAGTGTAACAAATGTAACATGCTGGTGGTAGATATTGATAATGAAGGACTCTATACATGTGTGGGGGCAGGGGGCTTACAGGAAATCTCTGTAACTTCCTCTCAATTTTGTTATAAACCTAAAACTGTTGGGGCACCTTGGTGGCTCAGTTAAGCATCTGCCTTTGGCTCAGTTCATGATCCCAGGGTCCTGGGATCCAGTCCAGCATTGGGCTTCTTGTTCAGTGGGGAGCCTCCTTCTCCCTCTGGCTCTGCCTGCCACTCCCCCTGCTTGTGCTCTCTCTTTCTCCCTCCCTCCCTCCCTCTCTCTCTGTCAAGTAAATAAAATCTTTCAAAGAAAAAAGAATCCTAAAACTGTTCAAAAAAATTTTATAAAACCACCTAAACCAATTCAAAGATTCATTGTTGATAGAGTTATTTTATAGGAAAATTATTCAATATTCAATAATTCAATAATTATTCAAACTATAGGAGAATTATTCAATAGCCATTGTTAAACTATATACAAAAATAAAATAATGCATTTTTAAATATATTTAATCTGTTTCATAGTCAACTGAGAATTAATTAGATGAGTGAATAGTTTCCTAAACAAGTTTTATTCCCTTTAAAATTCATCATGTGTTTGCTAAGCTTTTTACCAGGAGAGTTAATTTTTTCCCAGAAGATCATGAACTCCATCAGGTAAAAAGTTCTCATCCCAATTTGGTTTATAATATTTTTTTAAATTTTTTTCCATTGGGTTGGAAAAATTTATGTCTTACTACATATAATGTGGATGTGTGTTACTTGAACTCTAGTCTCCAGCATATCTTAACTTTTTGTTACAGCAGGCAAAACTCATCAGAAAAATTATTTGTAGGCTCTTCTTTAGGGAGTATTATTACTATTCCTGCAAGTGACAATAATTAATTTTGAAAGCCTTTGAAAAGCATTTTCAAATTTTGAACAAAATCTTTCAATCTATGAAAAATAATCAAAAGAATGTATTTTGTCCTAATAATTAAAAACCACTTAAATATGAGTTGGACTACCTGTTTAAATATTTAAACTAATTGCTATTATGCATTTTTGTGACTCTTCTAATATCAAAATGTAAATATGTGTATGAGAAACATTATCTAGCAAGAAGAAGAGGCCTGTAGTAGACATATATCAAACATGAGAAGACAGTCCCAGAATTTTAAGATACCTTGCTATATTTTTCCATGAAAAAAAAATACTTCATTATTGATGGAATTTTCCATTATGATATCGCATCCGGATTTCAGAGTGAAGTGGTTGCTTTGATGAAATAATAATGCAGGAGAAGTAAAGAAGAGTAGATTAAAATATTTATTTTTGTTTTAGAGTTCATCATGTTACTTCAGTAAAAACATACACAAAATTGAACGTGATTGCAGCTACATAATGTGTTTCTTACTACTACAAGAGGAGGCACAAAATGTTGGAAGTTGTGTCTGTGCTGAACACTATCATTTTAAAATTTTAGTAGACCAGTCTATTATGAAAAGAGATCCTACATAAAACATATTTGAAGAGGAGAAATCTTTTGTGTTCTGCAAAATTTTGGATGAGTATTTATGTAGAATATTTTTAATATAGAACACAAATATATTCACTTTAGATGGTTCTTACTGTTTATTTAATTCATGAGTTTTATCTCATGTTCATCAAACTCTCCATCAGTAATTATTGGTGTCCCAAATAAAATGAAGGGTAGCAAAGAAATTCAATATAATTCAAGTTACACAGTGTAACAAATTAGAAGTCATTGTTACATCGGTTTGGGAGAATAATAAATTATTCATTAAGATGATCAATAGTGAACCACAGTGACTATTTTGAGGATAGAAGAATACTTGTCACCACATTTTAATAATTTTAAATAAATAATAATGCTTATAACTAAAATATTATAATTTTATAGTTTTGTTTTGTTTTGCTTTTAAGATTTTATTTATTTATTTGACAGAGAGAGAGAGATCACAAGTAGGCAGAGAGGCAGGCAGAGAGGGAGGGGGAAGCAGGCTCCCCGCTGAGCAGATAGCCCGATGTGGGGTTCAATCCCAGGACCCTGGGATCATGACCCAAGCCGAAGGCACAGGCTTTAACCCACCGAGCCACCCAGGTGCCCCTACTTTTATAGTTTTATTAAATTTGCCCACATACAGAAATAGGACACATGTTTATCAGTCTTAGAAAGAACAAAAAAAAAAATCATTGAACAACTTCTTCAGCCTCAAATAATAAATCTGATATTAAGAGCTCACCACATTGTACTGTGGGCAATATTATATTGCAAACAATATACATAAAAATGGATAACTTTAAAGTTTCATTCCTAATGTATAGAAGGAACTTTGAATGCTCCTAACACAGGAGAGAATCTTATGCAAACTGAAAATACGTACAAATGCAAAAAGGATCCCCTCATAAAGACTGACTTCATCCATGGTCATGGCACACATCTTGGCAAGCTGGACTGAAATTAATTTACCTCTTTATAAATCCATGTTGAACATTTCTGTGAAAAATCAGTGCCAAGTATATCTTGTTGGATGTAAGGTAAAGGTATAATCTTGTCTTTCTCTGCTAAGAAATTGCAAGCTCTTTAGAGTTAAGGACTATAAAGAGTAAAAACTAATTAACTGTTAAATGATAAATGTATTGTGCCATTTTCTACTGAGCATCCTTTTTAAACAAAAAAATATAATTGCTTCTACTTGTAGCATTTCACACTTCATCTGAGATTTTATATTCATTATTGTATATAATCCTATAACAAGCCTATGATATAGACAAACTGGGTGTGATTTTTGCACTTTTAAAAGGTTACACAACTGGTAAGCGCAAGAACCAAAGTTATACCAAAAATTTTGAATCTCAGTCTACTGTAACTCTCTTTAGAGTAACTTGCTATGGAAGAGCTGTTACCACTAAAAATAATGTTTCATATTAAAGGATATTATTAAACAGTAGCTTTCCATATGGAAAATACTCATTCACTGACTCAAATGGCCTTAATGATCATTATGTTTTTGAAGTTGAGAAACATAGATAGATAAAATAATTAAATATCTAAAAGAAAGAATAAAAACACCTCTTTATGTAAAAATGTAGCAGTTTGAACCTTAAATTTTAGTTGCTTGTACTCAACCTATGATATACTTAAATTCTCATTTGATTAAACATTAACCTTTGTAAATATTACCCTAAGTCACTGAAATATTTTTTTAAAGATTTATTTGAGAGAGAGAGAGAGCATGTATGCACAAGCAGGAGCAGACAGAAGGAGAGGGAAAGAAAATCTCAGGCAGACTCCATGCTTAGCACAGAACCCATGTGGGGCTCGATCCCAAGACCACAACTGGAGGCAAAACCAAGAGTCAGCCACTTAACCAACTGTGCCACACAGGTGCCCCTGGAATATTTTTGATCCAGCTACCGGCCAGAGATTCAAGAGTTGACTCAAAGTATTTCTTAAGTTCTATACCTGCTTCTTTTTCACTGCCATCAATCAAGGCAAGAACACTGACAACACTTGTGGATTAAATAAATAAAAGAGCTCAACAGATTGGGTCTAATTGATTCAGTGACAAAGTGTTCATATATAAACACTGATTCATGTTAATCTTTCTAAATTTTATACGTTTTAGTTTTTATCTTATGCATCAGTTCCAGCTTTTGACTACAAGCAACTCTAGGTAATTTCAGCAGAAAAAGAATTTGTAGAATTAATAAAGCCTGTAAAACATGGCTTGGACTATAAGCAGGATCCAAGGATGCAAGGAGACAGGAAAACATTTCAGGCTGGTTCCAAAAACAGTCGGAGTAAGGTGTACTCTTTGCCTCTACTGCTTCAATATTTCAACTTCAATGCCAAAATAATGTCTTAACCTCCCCATATCTTTGCATTAAATTTTTGGATTCAAAGTCTCAGTAGGTTATATCTTCTCTCCCCAGCAATTAAAAGAAGGAACATCTAGCTTACTCATTTTCACTATGGTGGCAGTGGAACCCTGACTTATAACACAATTTACTCAATGAGGGTTCTTCCTAAATAGAGAAAATTGTTAACTTTGAGTAAGCTAAAATGGGAAGAAGTGCCTATCATATTTTTCAATTTATAATATAAGTTCACTGACATTATGGATTCATTTGTACCTCATATTTACATTCCTCACTCTGCTTAAAACAATTTTGGTTATATTGGATGCAGTTTAACATCTGCCAGTAGGCTCCTGAATAGAGGTAAAAATAGTCTCTTTCAAGGCCAATATTCCATGTTTTCTAAAGCTGGATTCAAATAACTCTTTTTATATCCCATAATCAGAGAATTCAACACATGTTACAGAATATCTTTAATCACTGAACTCTATCAATAAACATGTGTAAGGCATGCCAAGCTTTGTAACATGTATTTTGGGGAATTCTAAAGAAGTAAATAACAGTCTGTGAACAAAAGACGCTCATAATCCTGATAGAGAGATGAAATTTTTCTTATGGCAAACAACTTGAAGAAAAGTCTAAGGTATAATAAGCAAGAGCATATGATGTATAAAGGCTCTTGCACAGGCATTAAGAAAATACCAAGTAACTCAAAGATTAATGCGGACTTTGTTTACTTCAAGATCATGGATATAAATTGATTTATACAGCCTGAATTCAAGGATGGATAACATTCTCGAAATAAAAGTCTGATGAATAAAAATATCATGAGGCAGTTTGATTTATATAACACTAATAAAAAGTCCCTGCAATGCATTATTAAAACAGGTTTTATAATATCAATTGTCAGTGTTTCAACTGAATGTATTGTCTTTCTACAAAATTTTCAGGCAGTAGACCTGATTTCATTTCTTGAAAAATCCAATGAGTTCAGCATTTTGAAATTGACAGATTTAGTTCATTAATTTAGATGTCTGTGAGCATTACCCACTGAAAGATTTTGCTTCATAATGCATGATAGTTGCATTCTTTCTGATAAATACACTTGTAGGAAAGAGACAAGAAGAAAAAAAACTTTCACCAAATGAAAAATTCCTTTGTTGTCTCACCATTTCATTTTGAAAAAGAAAAAAAATGTTTATAGTGATTCACGTAAAAATTTAATGGTATTTTAATTATTTTTCTAAAGGTTCTTTTAAAATTATATCATGTTAGACTCTTTTTGAGAAAGGTGATGTTTTGATACTGTAGCATAGAGCATATTTAAGAAAGCTCTTTTCTTTCAGGGTCCCAATAGGAAATAGAACGAATGCTCAAATTATGATTATTATAGAAAGATTTAATAAAAGTATTAATAAACAAGTATAGAGGGTACATAGAAAGAAAGAGATAGTGTCAGATCATAGAGCTGTTTCTAGATCTCCAAGGCTTGGCCAGAGAAATAAATGATGCTATAATTGTAGGGAAGAGCTTCCTTGAATCTAGCATCTGAAAATCTCAGATTAAGTTCTCAGGTTCTTTGCTTGTTATCTGGAAAAAAAAACTTTAAATGCCACTGAGATTTTGCTAAGCTAAAAACCCACATTACAAAGATCCATGGCAATCTCTGATAGCATATTTTACTGAATAGTAAGAAAATAGCAAATAAGATTAGTAGCATTAAGAATTTAACAATAACTCAAAGCATGACTTTTAATGCACTAATAATTTGCCTATTGTTTAAGCAAAGCATAAAAAATAGTTTCTTCACCTGTACATTTCTTAGGAGTCTGACAAAGTTTTAAAGAAATCTAAAATGAAAATGGAAAAGTTTCAAAGGCAAGTCAGCCATGTTCCCTTATTTTAAATTAATAACATTATATATTCATTATTTATTATTCAATAAACATTTATTATAAGTCTACTATGTGTTCAGTATCATGAGTCCTTGGCCTTTAAGAGTTCAGTATAGTCAAGACTCTAATAGGAGGCAAACTTTTATGAAAAGATTAGTTATTTAAAACATACTGATTTGATGAAACTTTCAAAGTGTAAGTTCTTTCAAGTCATTTACCCTTCATGGGAAAATATTCCTTTTCCTCTCTCTCTGTTTATTGTGGTTTTGATCTGTGCTGAAAAATCAGCATTTCAAGGATCAGTTACGTGCTTTGCTTTACTTTTTAAAAAATATATTGAGTTATTTGGTCTGCATAACATCAAAGGTTGGAATATCTATCAAATTGCAAATTTCCTAAGGTCAGAAATCATGTTCTCTATTTCATTGGCAATTCTATACTTCCTTATTAAGGGCTACAAACAGAGCATACAGTTGCAGATCTCAAATTTAAGTTCAGTACTTAGTTTGTCTTTGTGCCAGAGTGATTGAATTGAGTTATGCCTTATTTTTATACATATATTAAATATCAAACACACAATTGCCAAATGTTCTATTATGATTATATCTACCTTCTTGAAATGGTATTCAATTTTTCCACAGTTTATTGTGTTCTATTAGAGAAACATTGCTGTTAAATTAAATTAGTTGAACTCGCATTTTTTATACATTTTAATGGCAAGAAACATTTCCAGTTCAACAGCTTTAAAACAAGATGGCTGAACTGTCTGCAACCCTCACAGTTGCATTACTATTGCATTTGAAGCAGAGCTCACCCTGAGTATTTTACTCTCACAACTGAGGTCTGAAAGGGAAAGCTGCTGTGAAATTCTGGGAATTCATCTCAAAACAAGTGAGCCAAACTAAGACCGTAAAATTTCTCAGCTTAAATGTTAGCTGGCTAACCTCTTTCAGATCCTTAATATATTTTTAAATGACACAGAAAATGTGAAACCTTAAAAACAAGATTCAAAACCAACTTATTATAGAAATTTGGAAGAATATTTACTTGTTAACAGAAAAATAGCACTGATTTTAGGAAATACTAGCTTCGCTTCAGTGATATACAGGTTTAATCTCATGACCCAGACTCACAAAGTGGCAACTTACCTACTGCCTTAGATCTAAAAGAGGCAATTGTCTTCTTAATTACTTTTGAGGTAGGAAATTCTTTCTCCATCCCCTTCTAGCTTTGTACATCAACTCTAAAACAGCTAGTCTTAGAGTCAACAGACCTGGAACAAACAAGTGGGCAGAAGAGAGTGAAAAGAAAGGGTGATGGGGATGGAATCTTGCCAGTTTTACCCTACTTCTTGGGATAAATAATTCCATAAGTAAAGTACAATGTTTCTGAGAAAATACAAACCTAATGATGCTGAATTTAAAGAATAGAAGGTTTTGCTTGGTTTTCACGTCTTTTTAGAGTAATAGAGGTAAGAAATTTTCAGAAGAGAAGAATGTTTTCCAGAAGTCAAGTGGTAAACTAACAGCTGAACAAATCAACCTAAATTCCAACTGAGGGACCTGTGACCATCACCAAGGCAACAGGGCATCTGAGGCAAGTACACTCCAACCACTTATCTTTTAACCAAAACTGACTCTTGTAAGGGATCACTTCATTTGAGAATGAGTAAACAAGGGGTGCCTGTGTGGCTCATTCAGTTAAGTGTCTGCCTTTGGCTCAGGTTATGATCCCAGAGTCCAGGGATCAAGCCCCACATCAGGCTCCCTGCTTAGCAGGTAGTCCGTTTCTCTCCCTCTTCTGCCCCTCCCCCTACTTGTGCTCTGTCTCTGTCTCTCAAACAAATAAAGAAAATCTTAAAAAAAGAAAAAAAGAGTGAGTAAAACTAGAAAATAACTGTTTGTGTTCGCTGAACAATGCAAAAAAAGGGGGGGGGAGTGATGTGAAATCATCCTGAAGATTTATGGAAAGTAAACACTTCTGAAAATATACGACTGCCATATCCAGAAAAAAATGACAGAAAAACATTTGCCATTCTAAAGCAATAACACAAAAGAATATGGCATGTATGAAATCAAAATGAAAATCCTTTAGATAATATGAGGTTGAAATGAGGACAAAAGTTAATATGTAACAAACTACAAAGAATCTAAAATTATAACTTCTGTGAAGATTCTCCAAAACAGAATTTCTAACACGTGTATCCTGGATATACATGGCTCCATAGGCAGAGATGATACAAAGGAGGTTCATCCACAGGAAAATTATAATGAAAGGCAATTTTAATTGTGTACAATAGATTTATATATAAAATATTGTGTCCATTTCAAATTACTTACTTAGGAAATGTGTCTGTGTCCCAAATTCCCTGAGCTTACCACTCTACAATGCTCTATTTTCCACCATGTGGGTCATTTATAGACTTCAGCTTTTACTGAGTAAAACAGGAAGTCACTGAAGGGGTGAAATGCAGTGAAGCAAAGGAAAGAGTAATCTGAGAAACACAAGAAGTTTAAACAGGAGTGACAGGGTGAGGAGGTTTAGTTCAAAATGAAGAAGGAAGTAACTATGGCTCCTGGCTTTCACACCTGGATGACAAGCAGCAGTGATTCTGAAAAAACTCAGACACTGGAATCCAAGAAAGACTGAGATGAAGTGGTTAGATATAGAGATACATATACTACAGATTAACACAGATATGTAAGTAAGGGATATAATCCCTAATGAAGCTAAAATTTAAAGAACCAAGGTACAAATTCCAATGAAATATAGAACATGAATATGCCTGAAATCTTACTCAGATTCGTTCTACTAGTGCCATCAACATTCTGTTCTTACCATGAAATGAAAGTGTTGCAGAATAGCAAGTTCATCAGCACCAAAGTGCTGCTTATTGGAATTCAGATTTGCTAGGCTGGTTGTGTGAAAAGAATCAATGAGCAACAGAGCTCGGCCACCCTATTGATAGAGGCAAGCACATTTTAAGATATGTCAGTGATTTACTGAGGCATGACCTGGAGCAATGCATTGTGCTTTGGAAAAGACAGTAGCTGCAGTTGAGAGAATATGAAGTTGGGAGGCAATCAACCACAGAGTTAATTCATTTTAGCAAAATCTTTGTGTTTTGCTAAGAGACCAAAAAAAAAAAAAATGACTTTATGTTCAAAAATAGGCCATGTAATGGAAAGCCCAAGACTATAATCACAGAAAATAATCTCTTAGCATAGCATTTTGGAAATGACTCTGGGTTAATGACAGTTGCAGTACCATTAGCCCATCTGCATGCAGAAGCAGAAGTGTTTCACAGAATAAATTTAAACTATGAAAGACCTTAAATTCTTATGCTATACCCTCATAGCTAGCTCCCCATGCTACTAACAAACATGTCATTCCAAGAGGCAAATAAGTAACATTTTCGATGTGAGGAACTGTAAGTTGCATAAATAAAGAGGTATGCATATATTTTTTCCTGCTTCTGATAAACATATGATGAGGTGATTTCCCATGTAAAATGTAATCAGTCTGATTTTAACCATTCTGGCACTTACATTTATGATGTTCACATTTTCTATTGGTATATATCCTGAATGACACTAAGCTATCATATTTTCTTCAGTTACAAAGTTTATTGCTGTGTGTGAGAATTCTCAAAATCAATGTAATTTTTAAAAGCTCGCCAAGGATATTATTCTTTTGGATACTGTGTATGTCATAAACACATTAAAAACATTTTCTAGCTATGCAGGAAGAAGGAAATTCAGAAATTATATGTGGAGAATGGTTTATAGATTGGTTTATTGTTAACCTGTGTACAAATGAAACTATGGTGCTCAGAAAAAGCGTGTAAACAATAGCTCCACAAACCAGTTTGGCTTTAATAACTCAAAGCCTCCATAACTACAAAGATAAAACTATAAATGTGTATTATGATCACAACTTAAAAAAAAATCCCTGAAACTGGAAGTATACTCTACCAAAGACTACCAGTAGGATTTACTGTATATACAACCTGTTTGAAATGGACCAAAATTGAACTGAAATGGAATACTCTTTTCTGGACAATTTTTAACTTTTGTGAAGTCTGAGAATAAGAACAGCATATAAAAGGATCACATCTAACAGATGACATGTGGATCACTTTTATTTCATAGCAGTGGAAAATATCAGAATACTGCCACTGGTGAGACAGACCAAAATAAGAAGCAAAGAAAAGCTAAGCCAACATATTTCAATACTGAAAGTTTTGGGAAATATTTCTAGTCATTTTCAGATAAGTTATTTGGTTTGTAAGTGAAAGAGCTATTTGGTGGGTAGTATTTAAGGTAAACCCTTCATTATATCAAAAAAGCAAAGAAGTCATTTTCTCTCAAATTGTTCATTTTAGAAAATTTAAAAACATGTAGTCACGTATTTTTAAAATCTAATATTCCAACCCTCCCTACCATGACTCTTATTGAGGTAGACGAGTGTGACATTTCATTCTTCCTCCTCAGGAAGCACATATGAACATAACTATTAGGTTGAGAAAGAATCTAAAGCAACATTATGCCACGTGTGGAACACTGACTAGTGCTGGTACACACACAGATGCACAATTTAAACCCACCAACCAGCTAAATTCAGAAATAGAGAGTGTATACCTTATTAATTTGACATTGCTGTGACACATAAATATGTTATCACTGTCAATAAATATGGTTTGGAGTTTAAGTTCTGGATAGGATTAACTTCTTTTTTTTTTTAATTTCTTTTCAGCATAACAGTATTCATTGTTTTTGCACCACACCCAGTGCTCCATGCAATGCGTGCCCTCCCTAATACCCACCACCAGGCTCCCCTAACCTCCCACCCCCCACCCCTTCAAAACCCTCAGGTTGTTTTTCAGAGTCCATAGTCTCTCATGGTTCATCTCCCCCTCCAATTTCCCTCAACTCCCTTCTCCTCTCCATCTACCCATTTCCTCCATGCTATTTGTTATGCTCCACAAATAAGTGACACCATATGATAATTGATGCTCTCTGCTTGACTTATTTCACTCAGCATAATCTCTTCCAGTCCTGTCCATGTTGCTACAAAAGTTGGGTATTCATCCTTTCTGATGGAAGCATAATACTCCATAGTGTATATGGACCACATCTTCCTTATCCATTCGTCCATTGAAGGGCATCTTGGTTCTTTCCACAGTTTGGCGACCGTGGCCATTGCTGCTATAAACATTGGGGTACAGATGGCCCTTCTTTTCACCACATCTGTATCTTTGGGGTAAATACCTAGTAGTGCAATTGCAGGGTCATAGGGAAGCTCTATTTTTAATTTCTTGAGGAATCTCCACACTGTTCTCCAGAGTGGCTGCACCAACTTGCATTCCCACCAACAGTGTAAGAGGGTTCCCCTTTCTCCACATCCTCTCCAACACACGTTGTTTCCTGTCTTGCTAATTTTGGCCATTCTAACTGGTGTGAGGTGGTATC
>PISX010010568.1:0-69654 GCA_004024625.1 Mellivora capensis
CCCCCATCCTATTTTTAAACACAAAAACAAACCACTACTCCACATTCCCTCTCACCCCATCTCCACTACTGAACATTCTTCCTCTTCTGTTACTTTCAAGCCACAATACTTTTAGTTGTTTCACATAAAAACAACATAGTGTTTCATAGGCTTTTTCCTCTTTTTGGTCAACTTTTCTTATCTTTCTTCACTTGGCTAGCTTTACACATCTTTCAAGACTGAACTAAGCCATCATTTTTTTTTTTTTTTAGAGTTCTCATTTATGTCCAGTGGTTCTCTTAGAATTATTCCTAATAACAGTCAAGAATAGCATGTTTTGAGTTCTAGTTCTGCTTCTGAGATATTGGGCCCCAGTTTTGTTTTATGTGAAATAGCACATACGTAAGGAATTCACATATTTTTAAAACTGCATTGATAATTTTTAAGTGGACCCAGAGTTGAATCGGACTTGCTGTCCTACCCTTTTTTTTTGTCGCTGATATTTTTCTTTACACATTCACAGTGTATTTTCTATTATAGAAATCTCACCTCGTCACTATCTATATTCCTTTCAATTGCTTTGTTCTGAGTCAATCATGGCATGTACATTTAATTATTTGGTGTCTGCTTAACCTTCCACATCAAGAGCATCTGTATTTGCTTTGTAAAATTATATATGATATTTATAGTTTTATATTATATATGTATTTATATTCTTTCAAAGAAAGTCTGATTATCGTAAGTTGTTATAATACATCATAGTTCTATACATTTGGATTTGATCTGTGGTGATCTATAACCTATAAGAATACACTTGATACTTTTATTTTCTGCCACCTGTTTCCAATGCTAAAGTTGCATTGCTTTTCAGAAGACTGCTATTATGCCCATGATCCTTCTAAAACATCCAAACATGTAACTAAGTTTCTCATATGCAGAAATGTCTTAGCCTTTATTCTTTTTTCTTTTTTTTTTTTTTTGTTTGAGCTTCAGGATATTAGTTAACATTCCTAATTTCATACTATCTCATAAAGATGTTTTTCTGACCTGTTACCACCATAACTGCATCTCCCAGTTTTCTAACTGGGCTATCATTATTTGCATCCCTGTAGCACCTGAAGATGATGATCTTTAAGGATAACTTTAGAAGTGGTCCTTTTTCAATATATCTGTTGTACACCTGCAAGATTCTTAATCTAGTAGTCCTTAACTAAAAATCTTTGAACAGTAAGGGTTTAATGATTTATGCCATAAAACCACAGACATTCTACAAACTTATCATCTAATCAATCATTAATAATTATTCATTAATTAAGTATTTTTCAATCAAAATCCTGAACATTTTCTTAGTAGTTAGAAAGATCTGGAGATTAAATTGTGTTTTCAACGGACTTTATAACAGGTGTTGAAAGTGAAAGAAAACACCTGAAATGCAATAATTTTCTTATCATTATTTTATAAAAATTAAGTTGAAGATTTAAAATCATATGCAAATCTTGCATATTTGCAATCATATTGCAAATCTTGCAAATGTTGCAGAGTATCATTTCAGAAAACCACTTTAACTCTTATTACATATATTTGAAAATAACTAATATTTTAGTGCGTGAATGTTAAAGAACATTTGCTAGGATTACTTTGAACACAGAAGGCAAATGTTTTCTTCAGTTTTACAGTCTACTCCACAGGATACATTTAAAACCATATCATACATAAATTCATAGAATGAAGAAGAAAAGCAGCAGCTCATAAGAATATAGGACTGTCTCTACCTACACAATTTCAGTTTTCACATTTGCAGTTTCTAAATGACAATTTTCACACCTTCTCTCTTGGCACCTTACACTGGATACAGGAGTTAAAACAGCTATCAGCACTTTAGCATCACATTTACAAAGAAGAGCAAACCTCAAACTCCCAGTCTCCGGTGCACTACGGAGCAAATGTGCCAGAGGGAAAACAGATCCCTTGCACAAAGGCTTCCTTTCTCAGAACTAGAGAGAGAAATTCTTTCAAGGTCTTTCTAGACCCAAGAGATAGAGAGGGCACTCTTGAAAATGACAGGTTCGCTCATCTTTTCTCACAAAGAGCAATGCTGCCACTAAGGCGAATGGCCTGTCCAGTAAAGTATATTTAAAAACAGGTATTTTAATTTTTTTTATTTAGACTACTACTTGGGGGGGGTAGTTTTAGGTTCAGAGCAAAATTAAGGGAAAGGCGGATAGATTTCTCCTAGATCCTTACCCCCATATATGCATGGTCTCCCCAGTTATCCACATCCCCCACTAGAGGAGTACTTTTTACGAACAACTGATAAACTTACACTGCCACATCGCAATCAGCCAAAGTCCACATTTTACAATATGGTTACCCCTTGGTGTTGCATATTTATTCAAATAAACGTGTACTGACATATACTCGTCATCAGGGTATCATACGCTGCCCTAAAAAAAACCCTCTGCCTATTCAGCCCTCACTTCCTGCCACCCACAAGGGAACACCACTGATTTTCACATTATCTCCATAGTTCTGCCATAAAAGAATGCCATGTAGTTGGAATGTTACAGTATGTAGAGTTTTCAGATTGTCTTATTTCACTAAGTAGTATGCATTAAGGGTTCCTTCATGTCTTTTCAGGAGTTGAGAGCTCATTACTTTTCATCACTGAACAAGATTCTGTTCTCTGAATGTACCAGTTTATTTATTTATCCATTCACCCATGGAAGGACATCTTGGTTGCTTTCAAGTTTTAGCAATTATGAATAATGCTGCTATAAACAGCCATGTGCAAGTTTTTATGTGGATGTTAGCTTCAACTCCTTTGAGTAAATATTAAAGAATGCAATTGTCAGATTGTATGGTAAGAGTACGTTCAGTTTTGCCAGAAGCCACCAAACTCTCATCCAAAGTGGCTGTACTATTTTGTGTTCCCATTAACAAGGAATGAGAGTTCCTATTGCACCACATCCTTCTCACCATTGGGTGTGATCGCCCAAATGCCATTCTAACAAGTGTGTAGTGGGATTTCATCCTTGTTTTATTTTGCATTCCCCCAATGACATACAACATGAAACATATTTTCATATATTTATTTGCCATGTGTTTATCTTTTTGGTGAGGTGTTTGTTAAGACTTCTGACCCATTTTTTCTTTAAGATTAACTGATTGATTGATTGATTGATTGATTGATTTTTAAAGGGGGTGGGCAGAGAGAGAGAGAGAGAAGCAATCTCAAGCAGACTCCCTGTTGAGTGCAGGAGCTTAACTCTGGGCTCCATCCCACAACCCTGAGATCATAATCAGAGCAGAAATCAAGAGTTGGATGCTTAATCGACTGAGCCACCAAGGCACCCCCTGGCCCATTTTTAACCCCCATTTTTTTTAGCACTGATATTAATATTAAATTGATACACTTCACATACCATAATATCACCCTTTCAAAGTATACATTTCAGTGTTTTCATTATTGTTTATAAACAGAATTGTGCAAATAAAATATTACTATGATTTAAATATAGAATGTTTTCAACACTTGAAAAAGGTACAACAAAGCCACTGGCAGTTTTTCCCTTATTTCTTCCTCAGGAACAAGTAATCTAATTTGTATTTTATGGACTTGGTTATTCTAGACATTTTCATAAATGGTATAATCCAATATATGATCTTGTAGGACTGGCTTGTTTCACTTACACAGTTTTCAATTTTCATCCATAAAATAAGTACCAGTACTTCATTCTTTAAATTGCCAAATAATATCTCATGGTGTAGATATATCTAATATATTTTGTCATTTAGTTTTAAAATTTCATATGTTTGGGGCACCTTGGTGGCTCAGTGGGTTAAGCCTCTGCCTTTGGCTCAGGTCATGACCTCAGGGTCCTGGGATCGAGCCCCACATCAGGCTCTCTGCTCAGCAGGGAGCCTGCTTCTCCCTCTCTCTCTGCCTGCCTCTTTGCCTACTTGTGATCTCTCTCTCTCTGTCAAATAAATAAATATTTAAAAATAAATAAATAAATAAAATTTCATATGTTTATGATTTACCTTTTAACCAAAGGATTTATAATTATTTTTTTAGTATCCAAATATGTGATTGAAAAAAAAAATAATACTCTTGTCAATAAATTTAATTATACTCTTTCACAATATATGAATATTACAAATGGAATATTCTCCTCAATTGTGGGAACTTTTTTCTAATCCTAAGTAACAAAAAAGCTGAAATAGTCTCATGAAAGATTGCAGTCAAACATCTCAAATAAAATGATAACCATTCTCATTTTACTGTTTCATTTAAATCACACAAACCAATTTCTTTTAGGTTTAAAGTATTAAAAAATCATACTATTAAAAAGGTAATTTAAAAAATAAAGATCATTATATTTATTTTGTGCCTCATGTAGACCAAGTTAGAAAAGACTGCGGGGGGGGGGGCTTTTTAGTTTTAATTCATTAAAAAGACTTAATTTGCTAGTATTTAGACATTTTCAATAATGGAATATATTCCTTGCCTCTAGAAGTGGTCAGGCTGTGTTGGTATCCAATATACACTGAGATACCTCAAGTCTGGCTACAATATGCCCAAATATTCTTTCAACTCTAAAATGCAAGACTTTCTATGGAGCAGTTCTAACGACCACCAGCTCATAAAATCAATCTCTTATAACTGTGTCAGTCACATCTGAACTAATGTAAACACTGATTTCATACACAAGTCAGGGTTTTGTTGCAAATAAGACAAAATGAAATTTATAAATTATTCTTCAAATATGCCTTAGCTTTATGTTTTTAATACATAAGTATAGGCAGGTTCTACTTTAAAATATTTCTAGCACACTGTCATCTCTGGTAATTAGTATCAGAAGAGCTAGCACGTCTATGTCATTGCAATAAGACTGACATGTTCCTCTACACAATGACATAGATTCCTAAGTGTTCTCAAATCCCCAGCCATTCAAAAATCTTAAGTAGTATGAAGATTTTTTTAAAAAATTATCACAGAGGACACACTTTTAGAAGTCAGACATTTCACAGAAAGAATGGGCTTTCTCCTTCCTATATTTACTAATAGCATTTTTCTAGCCTAGAACATGGGGATCCCTTCTTATTCCTCCATTCTAAACAACACATTGTTCGTTTATATTTTTACTGGGTCTTCAGCCTGATATACCAAAACTACCATAACCAGCAACATGAGCATTTAAACGTCTTTAGCTAAAGTTGGAAGCATTTTTTTTTTTAAAGAACTTGTTTATTTATTTGACAGGGAGAGAACAAGTTGGCAGAGCCACAGGACGCTGGGTTCATGACCTGAGCTGAAGGCAGACGTTTACCCAACTGAGCCACACACGCGCCCCAAGTTGCAAGCGCTTAGTCATATAATTTGTCTCATTCAAAATTTTCTACTTTAACAATATTTGAATTTGGCTGCCCCAAAATACTGGCATTTACACGGGGTGTATCTCTGTCCATAGCCATTTTTTAAATGAATGTTAAGAAGCCCTCCATTTTCTTTTTCATAGAAACTTTCAAATAGGTCTGGAATAATGCTGCAACATCTTTTACCAAAGACATGGTCTATAAACACAGTTACACTAATTTGAGAATAAAACAAAAGTGTATTGAGGTTTTCAGGAATGGCACAATACTTTTGCAAGTGATTTATGATCTACAAGTGGTTCTTCCCCAACTCCCAAAATACCGGTGAGCTTGTCAAGGTAGCTTTAGTAAGTCAATGTACCCCTTTTATAAATTCATTCCACGTATTTTAAATAAGCCGAACATTTTTGGTTTCTCCCAAAAGTATCGATATCCTTCCATACAAATTTAATCCATCCACTATGATCAATTCAATTGTAATTAAAAATAAATAAACCAACACTCCCCCCAAATTTTTCCAATAGATTGTTCACTTATATAATATTTACAATATTATAATATTTACGTTTAATTCCCTACTTTCCTGGAATGTAATGGAGAGACAGGCCATAAAGATTCCCTCTTTTACTCAAAACAAAATAAAACAAGCAGAACATGATATTGGACAAGCCTAGCTGAGGATATACCTCCGCAAGTTACCCTGCTAAATACAGCCTTTTGCATTTATCTTTACCACAAATCTGTGAGTGACAGTTAAATTGTTAAGTTACACAGCCATTCAAAGGAATGAACTATTTTTATGAATGAAAGTGACTATTTTTCATTATTAAAGTAGCAGTCTAGCATACTGCCCAAAGCTATCTTGTATAATCTTAGGTAACATTCATGTAGGGGCTTTTTCCAGCATTCACCCATATTTTGTTTCGCTGACTATGAAAATCAAGGATCTGTCCCACTTACCTCTCTCTAAACACACTCTTCATAATAGCTATCATGAGCACTTTTTTCACACAAAGGGACATTCTTCAAATTGATATTTAACATTCGGTAATGGCATATCTAATTGTTTGGTAAATGTCATACCAAAAACAAAGATTAATTCCTCTGGACTTACTTCTCCTCTTTGTTATGCCTGAAGGGGTGATCTTTTCTAAAGCAATTGGCTGTGGGCATCACTTCCAAAAAGAAACTCTGTGCTCATTACCATTTACTCTTGCTTGAACTTTTTGTATTGTATCTAAGAAACCACTGCCTAATTTAAGGTTGTGAAGATGTACCCCTATGTTTACTTTTTAGAATTTTATACTTTTAACACGTATGCTTACATCTATTTATCCCTTTTGAGTTAATTATTGAATATGATTTGAAGAGTACAACTTCATTCTTTTATATGTGGATATCCATTTGTCCATTATTAACTCTTACTTCTGCTAGCTAGATAATTGAAACTGGTCTCCTTATTCCATTTATTTGTGCCAAGTAGATTATAAATGTGTTATGTATATATTCATGTTTAATTTCATCTTCATCTATGTATTGCCTATTTACATTTTGGGGTATGTAACTTTTTGAGAACACAGAGGAAATGTACCAGTCCTCCTTTTTCCTTTTGTAGAGAAGTGACTATAAGACAAACTAGTTGGTTATAAGTAATTACTTGAGAAAAACCACCACACAAGTAGTTCTGTACTATATTTCTGCTAGTTGACACAGTTTGGCCTACTTAAAATTTTTAAATTAAAGCAAGGTAGTAAAATATAGTATTTATAACAAAAGGTAGATTACTTATTTAAGGATAAAAATCCATTTCTGGTAGTTCTTTTCACAGGCAGTATTCAGACTCTATTGCATTAAAATATCATGATAACTGGTATTTATAAAACGTATTAGAAAAAATGTGTAAACGGTTTTCCATTTTAATTTCACTGAGTAGACTGAAACTAACTTCTAGAATATGCCTTGACAAAATTTAACACATTTTGCTTCAGAAATGATGCAAAATTATATAAATAGATCTCTCTTTATTAGTGATACTCTATCTGTACTACCAAAAAATAATCTTTGACTTGTATTAATGTATATTTAAATACAGCACATGCATTTTAGTACAAAAACCTTGGGTTTAGTTTGTTATACAATTTCAGGGTTATCAAAAATTCAATTTGATGATTAGCAATCCCAATCAAAATCCCAGCAAGTTATTTTTTGCATATTGACAAACTGTTTCTAATATTTTTATGGCTATCTAATGTTTTATGATTTTATATCAAAACCACACAATAGCCATCACAATATTGAAGGAGAGTAACAAGTTTGGAGAACAATTAAGTTGGCACTTCCCTACTTCAAGGATTACTATAAAGCCACAAGTGTGTTATTGGTGAAAAAAATAGACAAATAGATCAATAGAACCAAACGAACGATCAAAAATAGACATATAAATAGAGTCAACTGATTTTTCTTAAAGCTTTTGTTTATTTATTTAAAGAGAGGGAGAAAGTGCAAGCTGGGGAAGGGCAGAAGGTGAGAGAGAGAATCTCAGACTCCTCACTGAGTGTGGGAGTCCGATGTAGAACTTGATCTCACAACCCTAAGATCATGACCTGAGCTGAAATCAAGAGTTGAGTGCTTAACCAACTGGGCCACCCAGGTACCCCTGGACAATTGATTTTTTTTTAATTTTTTTAAAATTTCTTTTCAGCGTAACAGAATTCATAGTTTTTACACCACACCCAGTGCTCCATGCAATGCGTGCCCTCCACAATACCCACCACCAGGCTCCCTCAACCTCCCACCCCCTGCCCCTTCAAAACCCTCAGGTTATTTTTCAGAGTCCATAGTCTCTCATGGTTGATTTTTAACAAAGGGGCAAAGTTTTTTCAACAAATGCTGCTGGAACGACTAGATATCCATATACAAAAGTTGATTCTAGACACAGACCTAATAGTCTCCACAAAAACTCAAAAATACATCACAGGCCTAACTGAAAAATGCAAAATTATAAAACTGCTGTTATAGTATAGAAGAAATAAATGGCCAAGGGTATATTGCTGACATTTTAGGTAGAACACCGAAGTCTCAATTCATGAAAGAAATAACTGACAATCTAGACTTCAATAAAACTAAAAGAACATTTGCTTTAAGTAGATAATTTAAGAGAATAAGAAGACAAGCCATGGGCTGGGAGAAAAATCTGATAAAGTATTATCATCTAAAATATACAAAAATGGGGGCACCTGGATGGCTCAATGGGTTAAAGCCTCTGCCTTCGGCTCAGGTCATGATCCCAGGGTCCTGGGATCAAGCCCGGCATCGGGCTCTCTGCTTAGCGGGGAGCCTGCTTCCTCCTCTCTCTGCCTGCCTCTCTGCCTACTTGTGATCTCTGTCTGTCAAATAAATAAGATCTATAAAAAATAAATAAATCGATAAAGTATACAAAAATGTCTAAAATGCAACAAGAAAACAAAACCCAATTAAAAATGGGCCAAAGACCTTAAGAGTCACTTTATCAAAGAAGATATACAGATAGAAAATGAAAAACAAAAACATATAAAATGTTAAAACAGCACAGTATGTCATCAGGGAAAGGCAAATGAAAACAATGACATAACACTATACACACACAAAAAAATTTTAAAAATTAAAAACAAAATCTACCAAGACTGAATCATAAACCACAGAAAACAGGAGTTAACCTACAAAACTGAAGCTTAAGAAAAATATTTATATTATTAAAACTATAAAACATTGCTGAAAATAATAAAGATAATATAAATAAATAAAAAGACAATTCCTTGTTCAAGGATTAGAAGACTTAATATTGTTGACATGTCAATAATACATAATAAAATCTATAAATTCCACGCCATTCTAATCAACAAATCAACCATAATTATTTTTCAGCCATAGAAAAACTTATTCTAATACACATTTGGAATCTCAGTCAGACCCAGCGACCCAGAGCAGTATTGAATCTGACTGAACTTGAAAAACTCCTACTTCTGGATTTCAAAACTATAAAACACTTATGATAAAATATATGGAAATAGTGTCATGATGTTGGCTTTGGCAATAATTTATTGGATATGACAAAATAATATACAAATGACAAACACAAGATGTTCGACATCACCAATCATTAGGGATTCGAAAATCAAAACTAAGGAGACAAGGCCTCACTCCCATTAGGAGGGCTACTGCAAAATAAACAGAAAATAGCATGTACTGACAAGGATGTGGAGACAGTGGAAATATACACACTGTTGATAGGAAAGTAAAATGGTATGGCCGCTGTGAACAAGAGTATGATGATTCTTCAAAAGAAGAAAAACAAGGCGCCTGGTGGCTCAGTTGGTTAAGCGACTGCCTCTGGCTCAGGTCATGATCCCGGAGTCCCAGGATGGAGTCTCAGGATCAAGTCTTGCATTGGGAATCCAGGGAGTCTATTTCTCCCTCTGACCTGTCCCCTCTCATGCTCTCTCTCTCTCTCATTCTCTCTCAAATAAATAAATTAAAAATCTTAAAAAAAAAAAAGATGAAAAACAGAATTACCATATGACCAGCAGTTGCACTACTGTATATTGTATATAACCCCCTTCCCCCAAATTGAAAACAGGGAATAGAACATTTGCATGCTCGTGTTTATAGCAAAATTTTTAATTTGGAAAAAAAAAGAAGTGTTTATCAACAGATGAGCACAGAAACATAATGTAGTACATACACACAATGGAATATTATTCAGGTTCAAAGAGGAAAGATGTTCTGACACCAGAAAAAAAAATAAATTAAAAAAACTTGATGAAAACAACTTAAAACTTCAGCATTAGCCTGCAGTAAGAGATTGTAAACATCTGGAGAAATGTATTCAATAAACAGAAAATGATAGGGGGAAGAAATTTTTATATCCGTAGAGTTGATGTAGATTTAGAGTTTCATTCACTGTATTTTATTTAAATAGGTTCATATTTTTAAATGGAGAGTGAAAGGGGCGCTTGGGTGGCTCAGTTGGTTAAGTAACTACCTTCGGTTCAGGTCATGATCCCAGAGTCCTGGGATCGAGTCCCACATCGGGCTCCCTGCTCAGTGGGGAGCCTGCTTCTCCCTCTCCCTCTGCTGCTCTGCCTGCTTGTGCTCCCTCGCTCTGTCAAATAAATAAATAAAAATCTTAAAAAAATAAAATAAAAAAACAAAAGGAGAGTAAGGAATGATTACTGTCCTGGTAATCTGTTTAATCCTTGTGATTTTTATAAAATAATGCAGCAGAAAGATACAGAGTACAAACTGAGGAGGGGAGGAGGAGAGATGCAAATATATTGAATTCTATGTGTGAAATATTGATTATTTCCCATAATCCTCATATATGGCAAGGTTGATGTTATGCTGAGTTTTATATATGTGCACAAAAAGAATGAGATAATTTAAATAAATTGCTATAAACAGCTAGTAAGTGGCAACTCCAAAACTCATATAGAAACAAATGATTGCTTATAAAGAAATATAACAGGCACGTGCCAAGGGGCACTGAGAGCATAAAGGAGGGAAGAATTAAATGGAATATGCCCCAGAAGTCAGCAAGAACAAATTTTATGTTCATATATTTTTTTATCAGGAGACCAAAATATTTTAAATTCCAGGCATATCCTTTTGAAAGCACATCAGAGAACAAAGAAGACAGTTTGAAAGGCAAATAAAAGGATTTAGGACCTTGGAGGTTTTAAGTGAAACCAAGGATAAAACAACTAGGCAAGCATTATTTGGGGAAATAAATATATGAATATGAAAAAATCAATATCAAAGCAATATAAGGAGAGTTCAATGATTAGGAAATAACGACTCATCAAAAAGGTATAAAATATCAAACACTTCTGAATGGCTGACAAATGCTAGAGAAGTAAAAAATAGATGGCATATCCCACATGCAGAATTGAATGAGACTTCTTAAAACACAATTAGCAACCTGGCGAAGTCCTGCTTTTGGTATGAAGTAGGAAGGAAAGGTCCATGCAATTTCATATGCAGGAGAAAATCAGTGATTCCACATTTTCTGTATATATACATGTACAATATGAACTCTGGAATTTTAAACCGAAAATGGGTATACACACACTTTTATCTTTTTTTTTTTTTAATTTTATTTATTTATTTGAAAGAGAGGCAGTGAGAGAGCATGAGCGAGGAGAAGGTCGTGAGAGAGCATGAGCGAGGAGAAGGTCAGAGGGAGAAGCAGACTCCCCGTGGAGCTGGGAGCCCGATGCGGGACTCGATCCCAGGTCTCCGGGATCATGACCTGAGCCGAAGGCAGTCGTCCAACCAACTGAGCCACCCAGGCGTCCCACACTTTTATCTTTTTAGCAGGGTACCATTAACGCTTTTCAGGTTAGATATATAGAACAAATCGACTGTAGAAAATCTTGCTTTCAGGGAATCTGATTTTATTAAGCATGGGGAATATTAACGGAACTATCTCCCTCTTTATTTATCTAATTTTGGCCTGATGTTATTTCTTAAAGAAGGTTTTATTATATCATTTCATCTGAAAATTTAATATAATAAAAGTGGGAAAATGCAAAGGCATTGTTAGATGATCTAAGATATCTATATAATTAGGACTCTAATATGTCATTTTAGAATAGAATCATGTGTTATAGTTTTTATATCCAAACTATAGGAAATCTGTTGTTACACTTGAAGACCTTGATATGCCAGCATCCACCCTCCCACCATTGCCTTCCAAGCAGTTCATACTATGTCACGGAAAATCACTAGGGAAGCAAACATGTAAGTAGAGCAAATACACGTAAATATAGCAAAAGGAGGATCTACCAGTTGTAGTGCTTTCTTTGTAACTGGGCAAGGGATGGAAGTGGAAGACAGGATCTGTATTGTATGTGACATTTGAGATGGTTCTTAGGGGATGAGCAGCATCTCAAGGATGAGGAGAATAGGGAAATGTGTTTAGAAAAATAACTACATCTGTGTAGCTTAAATAATAAGGGCCATAATTACAGAAGCGTAGAAGATATTGAAGTAAAAAGTGTATCTATCCTTCCAGTATGAACTATATTTAGGAATTACAAATAAATTTCAATATTGCAAGGCTCCCCTTTTGGCTAACAATACTTTCAAAGTTTCTCCAAATTTTTTTTACTTTGATGAATTAGAAGTTTATTTAAATGATGGACATGACACATATCTTATTGACAAATAATTAAGAGTAAGTACACTTGAAAACGGGTTTACTTCCCAATTTACTATCTACCTAAAATCCATTACCTATTTGCCAATTAACTTAGTAAATACTTACGGAATATTGAGTGTATATCTAGAATGGTTCCAAGAGCTAAATTAGCCTCGAACAAAGAAAACTGAAACAGAGATTATACTTTACTGAAAAGAATAGGAAAATAATACAGTAAACAAGTTAATGAGCAATCTATTTTCAATAAACAGTGCCACAAAGACAATAAACAAAGGGCACTGTGTTCAAGAATAAAGGAAGGGAAGAAAGTAAACCTTAGATGAAAAGTCATGGAGATTCCCTCTGGGAAGGGGTTATGTCTGCTGAGTCTTAAATGATGAGAAGCCACTAACATTTTAAAGAACTGAATTAACATGACATGTGCAAAGGCATCAAAGAAGAAAAATACGTGGTGTGGCCAATATCAGTATATTCAGCTGGAGGACTGAAGCCAACAGAGTGACATAAGCCGACTGATATTTTAAAACTCTAACTCTACTTGTTAGGAGAATAATGAAATTTAAGAAAATGTAAGTGGAAGAAACCTATTAAGAGTGAAAAGGAGACCACTTTTAGATGGCCAAAACTTTGAAAAAGATACTTGCAATATATACAGTGAACAAAGGGTTAGTATCTATCACTTAGCATGACTATTATCCATCAATGTACTTAAGTGTTTATTATGTTTTAAGAAAACTAGTCTTAACACTCCCATAGAAAAGTGGGTGGAGGTTTTGAGAGTGTATATTAAAAGAAACGCAAATAGACCTTAAATATATTGAAAAAAAAAGTTTAACCATATTTTTTTTAATACTGGGGGAAAAAAGCAAAATATGATCCTAAATCACATCCCAAAAACATGTCCCAAAGTTATTTTGCCAAAAATATGAACTGATATATATATATATATATATATATATATATATATATATATATACACAAGTATATTCAGTGCAGCAGAAGAGAATAAAAAACCCAAATGTCCATCAGTTGGAGGACTATTTGACTAGACTATGGTACAAAGGGATAAGCACACACAAAAATCAAATATGATCTTTTTAGAAGTATTTTGTAGACAGTTGTAAAATGGGAGCATTAGCTACATAAGAATGTAAAATCAAAAGAGTATTTGTTTTTCCTATAGAAGATACATATTTTTACCTATATTTCATACATTACATATATGCATGCATGTATATAGTCATATGATGAGCAGGTCATGCTTAGCACATGCTTGATAGTTAAATCAAGAATCAAACTGCAGATTTTACAATGGTTACAAATGTCAAGCAGAGAAACTGGCAGATGAAATATTCTAGTGCTGAAGTTACACATTTAACTTGCCCTGAATCCCCAAGCTGATAAGAACAATGCAAATCTCCTCAGTGAATTCAATAATTGTGTGCATTGCATCGGAAATTTTTAGATGCCTTAGTATTAGAATCAGGGTACTTTTGGTTGAATTAAATGAAAAAAAAAAGATACTGGTATTAAAATTTGCAACCAGGAAATGAAGTGGAGAAAAGAAAAAGATGTTTAGGATATTTCAATCAAAACTTCAAAAAGAAGAATAGTCTAAGGTAAACACAAAGTTTTGAGTTTTTTTCCACAAAAACAAAACAAAACAAAAAAACAACCCTCAAATTTGTCTTCTCTGCCCAGACTGGTTTGAGGATCATTTACATTTTCAAGAAAAATGAAGATATTTATTAGTAGTCTTTAATTAAGTTATTAGTAGTGTGCAAAACAATATTGTTTACTTTCAGAAAGATGATGAATTTCCAAAATTTTAAAATGCTTTATAGATATATTTATGTAACTTGACAGGCTCTCTATATTTAAAGATTGACATCTAATTTTATATTATAGGATAACTGTATAAAACAATCATAATCATTTGTCCTGTTAAATGGGGAAAACTGCTAGAGTACTACCATTGATCTGATTAACTTTTTTTATAATTTAAATAGTTGAAAGTCTTACACTTACTGATTCCTGACCTTGAACAAGAATGCATTAACCTTAGTTTGAAGAGGGCAGTTTATTGACAGAATAGTGATATTTCTAACGATTATTAATTGTATATGTTTATATTACAATGTGGTCCTCAAAAACCACCACTTACAGTTTTTTGTTTTTTGTTTTTTGTTTTTTATTCAGGTGTCAGAACTTATGGCATACACTTTCAGAAGGGCTATGATCAGTACTCATGTTTTCCCCCGTGGAAAGCTAATGAATAGAGAGTTTTTTGCTACATGGCTGAATTCAGTGATTCGATCTCATGAACTGAGCACCTAGATAAAGACAGAGCTTACATACATTCATTCATCTATTTAACAATTCCAATTATTAAATAGCTATATCACACCTATTTCTTGGCTGGGTCTTGTGTATAAAGACATAATGAACAAAACAGTCTCTGTCTTATAAAACTTAACTGTCCCAGAGATGGAAAAATCTACAAAATTTTATCAATGAACTATTAGATAATCACAAATTGAAATGAGTTCTATGATGCAAAGCATGAACATAGTATGATGGAAGAAAATGACAGGAGGGACCAGTCAGGAGCCCAGAGTGAGAACAGACATCTCCGAACAATGGTCAGACAGAAGTTATGTACACAGTCTAAAAAGAAGAGTTAGAATGTTTGGAAGTTCAATTTTTATTGCCTATATGCCTATATGCCTATATAGCCTAGTATGCTATCAAATACCGAGTAGTTCTCAGCAACCAGGAAAGCATGACCAGAAAAGTCACGCAAGGTAATTTATTTGGGAGCGTGAAAGGACAGATGTTGTCTTCAACACACTTTATGTCTATACAAAGCAGAATCTCCAAGCCACTTGGTTAGGGTCACTCTGTAGAAAAGGATCGGGTGGTGGGAGCAAATGAAATGTATGCTCTGCTGAGGATTAGGAAGGAACTGAGCTGGCCCTCAGTCATGTCATGACCCACCCTCCAGAGAAGAAATGATTCACCAGTTACAATCATTCTTTAAAGATTTGTATTTGGGGACGCCTGGGTGGCTCAGTTGGTTAAGCGGCTGCCTTCGGCTCAGGTCATGATCCCGGCATCCTGGGATCGAGTCCCACATCGGGCTCCTGCTCGGCAGGGAGCTTGTTTCTCCCTCTGCCTCTGCCTGCCACTCTGTCTGCCTGTGCTCGCTCTCTCTGACAAATAAATAAATAAAAAATCTTTAAAAAAAAATTTGTATTTGTCCCATCAGCATTTATAACAGCATTTCCTAAGACCTATTCCAAAGAATGCTGTTTCCATGAGATGTTCTTTGGTAGCTAAATTAATTTAGTAAATTCTGCTATGTATCCTCTCCTTAGAGGTTCCTGTGCATTAATAAATAAAAGATTCTGAAAACTCCCGCAGTAAAGAAACCTGTTTAACTGCTTTGGTAGCGTTTCCCAAGAGGATTATTTTGTTCATTTAATTCCTATTAATGTCTATTGAAACTAGTGTCCCTTGAAACATGCTGAGAAACATGACTTTGATTCTAAAGAATCATTTACTTCCTTTTGCATTTTCAATTAGCCATCAGATTTTCATGAAAAGAAACTTTTATCCTTCCTCAACAAAAGCAAAATGCCCACACCAACTATGAAGAGAAGATTGAGCCGTATTTTCAATGACAGCCTCTTAGAGGGACCTCGGCAGAGGCATTTAACAGGAAACGGAAGTCCAGCCCTGTGGATTTGCAATTTCCTGGTTCTTAGGATGCTGATCTCTGGTCACAAACCCAAGTTCCCTAGCACGACCAATTATAAGTTGCACACTATTCAGCTCTATTTGTATTCTGAGCTTTATGTTTGAAAGATTTTTTTTTAAGACTTCTCTGAGAAATTTTTAAAGCTCTAAAGAGGAGTGAGGCATTTGCAAAGAAAATGAGGCGATGACCCAGAAGCAGACTGTAGAGTGACCCAATTTGTAAGAAAAGAAGAGCAGACTCCGTGTAAGGTCTTATTTTCTCAAGGCTGGATTAAGTGGGGTTTGTCTGTAGGAGGGAAGGGAGGAAACAGAATAAATGCACTGAAAATACAGAAATTTCCAGAAGAGGCCAATAAATTACAAATTGTGTGTGAGGGAGAGAGAGGAAACCCCCCGCCCCCCCCCCCACACACACACACTGGGAGAGAGGGAGAGAACCTTACTGAACAAAGGTAAAGGAAGATTTCCACACTGTAGTTACCATTACATTGGAATATCCTGGAAATGCCCCAAAACTTATTCAGATAATACAGCTACTTGTCAGAGAAAAAGTGATTTATTTTGTCTCTTTACCCTTGAGGCTTGGAAAAGCTACAGTATTTTAATAAAAACTTCTGAATATATAGTTAATTAGAATACTTTTTTAACTTCCATTTCATTATAATCTATATTCTTACGGGGACACTCAGAAGGTCTAACTATTGTCTGCTCTTTTTCAGCACAGTAGAAATACCGAGGCATGTCTGCCACTTTTGCTGAAGATAAACCTTATTGAGGAAGGAGAAAAGCATTATCTTCAGAATATATTGCTCAGAGCCTCCTTGGCCGTTATTCCAGTTTCTTTCAATGTTTCTATTAAAAAGAAAGAAAAAAGACAGAAAGAGAGAGAGAAATTTGGCTCCCAGAATCCCAAATGTGATAAGAGAATTACAATTGGGGTCACTAACTCACTGTTTTTGTTTCAGTAAAGATAATAAAAAGCATCTGAATCCCCTTCCCAATGGAGGTTAATGGGCAGAAGCCTCTAGGACCTAAGACCACTTAGAGCAGTGCAGGATCCCACCCAAGAACCCCAGCAGGTCTTTTTGTGTACTATCTGACTACTGCTGCCTTGTAATGGGGACCAAAGGGACAAGGGAACTCTTTGATGGATTGGTTCATTTCATGGAGGACCTAAAACTTCTACCTCAGTATGACTAAAAAGATCAAAGTCAATCCTAGCACAGAAAGACAGGTCCTTAAATAGAAATAAAACCCAGGTCATTTGCTTCTAATACATTACAATACTGTCAGTCATTAGCAAGTATTAAAATAATCTGGCTGGGGCGCCTGGGTGGTTCAGTGGGTTGGGCCCTGCCTTCGGCTCTGCTCATGATTGGGGTCCTGGGATCGAGCCCCACATCGGGCTCTCTGCTCAGCGGGGAGCCTGCTTCCCCCTCTCTCTTTCTGCCTGCCTCTCTGCCTACTTGTGATCTCTCCCTCTGTCAAATAAAGAAATAAAATCTTTAAAAAAAATATTAATCTGGCTGAGTGCTCTTTAAACATGAGATGCTTGAACAAAGTGACGTGAAACATGGTCAAGTAAAAGGATAGTTTTGTGATGAGATCATGAAGACCAAATTAAGGAGTGAAAGATCATGATTCATAGTTCTTAAATTGCCTCTTAGCATTAAACAAAATGAAAGGTGGAGAAGGGGATTAAAATGGCATCTCCAAACCAAAATTTGACTTCCTCTTTTATTCACTCAAAAACCTGAATGAATCAGGTTTCAGTTAGAAATGCCCTGTCAGTACCAGAAGTGCTAATTTACACCTGTGACTTGTGTGTGTGTGTGTGTGTGTGTGTGTGTGTGTGTTTTCTTGGTGTCCTGAGTTACATAACTGATTAATTGGTGCTAATTGATTTGTTAGCACTGGAGCCCTGCAGGGAGTGAAGCACTTCACAGAATGATTTTGGAAGCATGAAGGAACACAGACCAACTCAGGAACCATGATGGATAGAGCCTTTAAAACAATGTTTATCCTTTATGGAAAAAAGAAAAGAAAAAAAAAAGACCCCCCCCCCAAAAAAAATAAACCTACAAAGAGAGAAAAGAGAGAGGAAGCATAAAAAGAGGGAAAGACAGGAGGAGGGAGGGAGGAAGAAGACACATTTTTAAGTGAAAAAATTAATTAAACTGGTCCTTTGGTATTCGGAACTACGCTTGCTATTGTAGTTTGGGGCTTCATTAAAATGATGGATAGAAAGAGCAAGCCTCTGTAAAGATATATCAAAACAGCAAATCTAAAGAGTAAATTAGGTCAGCTCTTTAAGTTTTTAAGCATCTTTCATACATGCCTGGGTCCCACCATTTGCTTCTAATTTAAATCCAAGTTTTTACTTACCACTCAACCAACACACGTCACAAAAACATACAGATTTCCAACGGGACCTTTCTTAAGTACACATTTGTTGCCAAAAAAATTATTATATGTGTGTGTATAACATATCAGAAAATTTGCAGAGCAGAAATACTCTTTTAGTGGGATGAAACTAGGGAAAAAAATCATAGTATCCCAACAGATCTATTTTGATATTTTCTTGGTTTCACTAGCATTAACCTAAGTCCTTCTTTCACTGCATTACTTTAAAGGACCCCCAATCTGATCCCACCTATGACAGCATGTTCCTAAAGCTACAGTCATATGAACTTAATTTTGCTCCAAGAAATGAGAGCCAACATTTTGCACAAGTTGCTCCCTCTGCTGGGTCACAGTCACATTTGCACAGACACAATAATATCAAAACTATTATGTAACTAGAAATAGCAGATAATCTTACTCTATACCCTCTAGAAATAAGTAGAAAATATTTGTAATATAACCCTAGAAATAAAGGATTTTTAAAAAGATTTTATTTATTTATTTATTTGAAAGAGATCACAAGTAGGCAGAGAGGCAGGCAGAGAGAGGGGGTGAAGCAGACCTCCCGCTGAGCCAAGAGCCCTATGCGGGGCTCGATTCCAGGGTCCCGGGATCATGACCTGAGCCGAAGGCAGAGGCTTTAACCCACTGAGCCATCCACGTGCCCCAAAATAAAGGACTTTTAAAAGAACTTAACATTGCCATGCACAAATGCAGTACACATTAAGCTGTGAAGATTTTAAGTGATACAAGTAAACATTTAAAAAACATAGAATCATTAGGTATTCATTTTTATGGTTTCCTTTTTCATAAAGATGAATTAATTTGTTTTCTTTTATAAGCAGTAATATTAAAGTTTCTTTTAAATCAAGTTAAAAAGAGAAAGTTGGGTAAAGAAAAATTATTGAGAAGAATATTTCTGTTGCCAGAAATTGTTATTATCAAAACAATGGACTAATGTTGACACACCTCTTTCTAAGTAGTTAGAAAAACCAGAGATCTCCTGTTTTCTTTCCCATCCACCCCACCCCGTTTCCTCCAATGGTAACATTTTACAAAACTGTAGCACAATGTCAGAATCAGGATATTGACAATGATGTAGCCCAGATACAGAGCATTTCGATCATCACAAAAAACTGTTGTTACCATCTATTGACCCATCTACCTACTCTCACGCCAACCCCTGACATCTGGAAACCATGAACAGTTTTCCATTTCTATGATGTCATTTCAAGAATGTTATAAGAATGGCATTATACAGTATGTGAACGTCGATAACTGACTTCTGGCAGCCAATAGAATTCCCTAGAGATTCAACCAAATCATCACACAGACCTGTAGTACTTTCCTTTATACTGCTGGACTCTGTGATGTGGACATAACAGGACTTGTGTAGTCATTTACTTACTGAGGACCATTTCAGTTTTGGACGATTACAAGTAAAACTGCTGTAAATGAAACTGTATAGGCTTTTGTGTGGACAAAAGTTTTCATTTCTCTTCAATACGCCCAAGAGTTCAATTGCCATGTTACATTTATTATAGTTGATAGTTGCATGTTCAGTTTTTTCAGGAACTGCCAAACTGGTTTTCCACAGGGTCTGTAGCATTGCATATTCACACCAGCAATGTGTGAGGGATCCAGTTTTTCTGCGTCCTTGCCCGCGTTTGATGCTGACATTCTATTTTACTTTATCCATTCTGATAAGTATATAATGGGATCACATTGTGGTTTTAGCTTGCATTTACTTGATGAATAATGACGTTGAATATCTTTCATGTGCTTATTTGCCATCTGCATAACTTCACATAACTGTGAATTGCCTGTTTATGACTTTGCCCATTTTCTCATTAGATAATTCATTTTATTACTGTTGAGTTTTGAGATTTATTTTCTAGATACTCTCCCCCTTTCATTTTTTAATTTCTTTTCAGCATAACAGAATTCATAGTTTTCGCACCACACCCAGTGCTCCATGCAATGTGTGTCCTCCCTAATACCCACCACCTGGCTCCCCCAACCTCCCACCCCTCGCCCCTTCAAAAACCCTCAGGTTGTTTTTCAGAGTCCATAGTCTCTCATGGTTCACCTCCCCTTCCAATTTTCCTCAACTTCCTTCTCCTCTCCATCTCCCCATGTCCTCCTCCATGTTATTTGTTACGCTCCACAAATAAGTGAAACCATATGATAATTGACTCTCTCTGTTTGACTTACTTCACTCAGCATAATCTCTTCCTTTTCAAACATGCGAGTCACAAATATTTTCTCCTCATCTGTAGCTTGTTTTGTTGGTCTTGACAGTGTCTTTTGCAGACCAAAACTTGTAAATTTTCATCAGCTGAATTAATTTTTCCTTCTATGGATTTTTAAAAATATTTTATTTATTTGTCAGAGAGGGATCACAAGTAGGCAGAGAGGCAGGCAGAGAGAGAGAGGAGGAAGCAGGCTCCCTGCTGAGCAGAGAGCCCGATTCGGGGCTTGATCCCAGGACCTTGAGATCATGACCTGAGCTGAAGGCAGAGGCTTTAACCCACTGAGCCACCCAGGCGCCCCCTATGGATTGTTTTTGATGTCAAGTGTGAGAAGTGTTTGTCTTGCCCTAGTGTTATTGCTGAATTTTACGTCATATTTGTGCAGTTAATTTTCCTTATCATAAAAAAGATAGTCCTGAACAATTCACTTTTTTATTCATTTTTAGGATTTGAAAAAAATCTTATTAACTCTGTTGTACACTACTATCCTTGGGAACTCCTTAAAGAAGTTTTCCTGATCTCAGTAACAGGTAAAGTCTGTCTTCCCCCCAAAAATGAACATTCTTATATTATGTGGTGACTGAATTACATAATTTCAGTATGTTTCTCTCTGTGTATATGTCTATGCTATATTCTGCCTACCAACTATTTTGCATCAACTTTATAACCAACTTCTAGAAAGCCTTCTAGGTTAATCTTGTATTTTTTATATGTTTTATCCATTTCTTTTTTCTGTTGTTCTCATTTGCCCACCAACTCTAGTATTTTTACTAAATTGGTGTGAATGTAAAATGCTACCACCACTCTGAAAAACAGTTCAGCAGCTCTTGGACTCATCTCTAGCTCTATAAATTTGAGCCACTTCAAATGGACAATAAAAATAAAACAAAAATAAGAACAGTTGTTGAGTTATTGAAGAGAGACTAAGTGTGTCTGAGGACCAGAGCACCTCACTTACCACTGTGGTTCTCTCAAATTCCACTTTTACATCATTCTGAGATCATCAACATCATCACACAGCAATGCCAAATCAGAAAATCAGAGGGGCTTTAAATTGGTAAGATGTGTGTCCCTTTCACTACAGTACAGGTTATTATTCAGTGAAGGCCCCGTATAAAATCTATTGACCACTAACAAGTGTAGCAAAGGCAAAGAAAGAAGGCTGATGTCTTTTCAAGGACACTTTCATTGTACCTGTTTTATGATCCTATGAGCTTTGTCAGATGCCTTCTAAACTGTTGACTATTCAGGGTCAAATGTTCAGTGACTTTGAGATCATGATATGGAAACATCAGAAAAGGATAAAATGTAACTTTGATCCCCTAAATTGATGAAGAATTAATTTCAATAAAATAATATGGGAGGCCAGAACTTTCATGTTCTCCTCAGTGACCCAGCACATTGTCCCCATTCAACTTAGAAAAGGTGCTATTCTATATTTCATAATTAAATGAATCAATTTACTTTGCAGTAACTGTATTTTTAATTGCTTCCTACACAGTTGCTGTGCCAAGGAATTTGAGTTATTGACTAATGTATAAACAACATTGCTCTTGCTCTGTAAAAATAGCATTGCGATGTTTTGCAGTGGATTTCAGGGAAAGGGTGATTATCATTACCTAAAGTCCATCTAAGGGATTTGAGTTCTGAATGAGAAAAAAAGGTAACTTTTTCAACTAGATGTCTCAGAAGTTAATAGAATAGAATGTTTCTAAAGAAAAGCTCCTGTATATAAAGGAAACCCTTGGCTGCCAGCATATTTCATTAAAGCCTAAATTCTTATAAAGATGCATCCTTGTTATAATCAGTGTGGAGGCCAAGAAAAATCAAGGCCATCCCACTTCAGGTTTAGCCTTAGCATAAGTACAGCCATCTCAGACCCCTGTGCCCAAGGGCTGAATTTTCCCCTACTTTACTTTAGTTCCAGGAAGCCCCACCCTACTTTAGTTCTAAAAACCCCCCACCCTGCATTGGTTCCAGAGACCCCCACCTTGCTTTAGTAACAGGAATCCACAAGTACCCCTGCCTTAGTTTAGCTCGGGGTCCAAGTCCCTACTCACGCTGTGTCAGGTATACTTGGGCCCAAGCTTAAGCTTGTCGAATAAACCCTCGTGTGAATGCATTGGTGCTTGGCTCCTTGGTGGTCTCTCAGACACGAAAACTCGGACACAACAATCAGGCCATACATTTTTAACACTAGTCACATTGTATCACCTTGGGTAGGTGCCTAGGGTAAGAGAACAGGCCCTGTGACTTGAACTGCAACATGCAAGCTATACATCTATATTTTGTTTTAAAAACAGTTTAATGCACTAATATTTATAATGAAAGGTAGTATTTAGTAACTTTATCACTTGGCAGAAGATGGAACTGGCCAGCTCAACTTCTGAAACACTTGCAGTATCTAAGAAAATTAATTTGAGGACTAGATTCTTATAACAGCATCTGCCTAACATTTTGTTTAGGGTAAATTCAATTCTGATTAATCATGAGATAAATGAGTGCAGATACCAATTCAACTTTGCACTGCCCTTCTGCCTCACTTGACATTTTTTTAAAGGAGGCTTCACATAAAAATATATTAAGAATTTTTTATTTTGCAAGAAGTAATATTTTCACTTTTCTCTAATGCTTTATGCCTGACTGCCTCTAAGACCTAAGATTAAAGATCTTTCATTGGGGTCAGAGTTAATGTATTATAAAGTAATGATGCAGATTTGTAATAAAAGCCAAGTCCATTGAGTCTTTACCTGCCAAGAGAGATTAGGTGGGACCTCAATTAAAATAATATTGTTATCTCATTTACTTATGAATACTGGTTACCAGGATCCTGATTTAGAGCTAAATAGGCAATCTAAATACTCTAACCTGATAAAATGAGAACCATTATCAATATATGCAGTAAAATACTCTCATCTGTGACTCAACATATTTCAAATTATTTTATTAATAGATCAATGCTTGATATTTGAAGTGAATTTACATGTTTTAATTTATTCACTAAACACCATTAAACTATGCCTGACCCCTGGTATATGAAGAATTTACATATGATATTAAAGGTACTGGGTAGACATCAACATAACATTAAAAAAAAAAGAAAGAAAGAAAAGGTACTGAGTTGAGGTATTTTCCCCCCATTTATATTTTTCTACATTTTCCACATTGTCTACAATGGTATGAAAATAAAATATTTTTTATTTTGAAAATTAAATGTTACTTTAAATAAAAAATAGCTACTTCTTCAAGCCCCAGATTTGAGGAGAAAGTGTTAGATTAATCATAATCTACAGGGACATAAAACATGGACAACACCTAGATTTCTTAAACTGAAAAGTAATTGTAAGGCAACACAACTCCTACGCTGAAGGGATGCTTGTTGTATAGCCAGATGCTGACTAAAAGCAGGTCAGAGAAGGTTTATCACACTATAATTTGTCAGGGACTATTTTTTAAAGACAATGATATAAGACGATTGTTGAAATATCAGGTGTGGTTTGGTAGAAATTTGAGGGAAGACCTTCAGTTTGACATTATGCAGGTGAAAAATTACAAACAGGACACGTATTTTTTACATGTGTGTATAAGAAAGTTTTGGTGCAGTGGCATCTGGGTGGTTAAGGTGGTTAGGTGCCTTCCACTCAAGTCATGATCCCAGGATCCTGGGATTGACCCCTTATCAGGCTCCCTCCTCAGTGGGGAGTCTGCTTCTCCCTTTCCCTCTGCCCCTCCCACCAGCTCATGCTTTCTCTCTGGCCATCGCTCTCAAATAAATAAAATCTTAAAAAAAAAAAAAAGTTTTGGTGCAGAAATTGAGAACAGGAACATTATGTTTGTTTGTTTTAGGATTATGTTTTAAAGTCTCTTTACTGACTCCTCTAAAATTATAAAATTAGAGTCATCTTTACTATGTAAGTTTTGCTTTAAATTATAATAGTCCTCGGGTGCCTGGGTGGCTTAGTTTGGCTGAGTGACTGACTCTTGATTTTGGCTCTACGACTACGACTACGACTACTACTACTACAACTACTACTACAACTACTACTACGACGACGACGGCGACGACTACTACTACTACTACGACTACTACTACTATGACTACTACTACTACTACTACTACGACTACTACTACTATGACTACTACTACTACGACTACTACGACTACTACTACTACTACGACTACTACTGTCAGTGAGCTCAGGGTTGGGTCCCTTGCCCAGTGTGGAGCCTGCTTAAGATTCTCTCCCTCTCCCCTCCCTCACCCCCTTCACTTACACTCTTTCTCAAAAAAAAAGGAGAGAAAAGAAAAGAAAATTATGACAGTCTTTCCATGAGACCAAAGCCAAAAATCCATCTGAGCAGTCCAAAGAAATTCTTACTGTCAAAAGGATAATTGTGTACCCCTATTAGCTCAGGCCTTTCCCTACATGATTAAATAAAAAACCAACATAGAAATACTTTATGATTGGGAATAAGATTTAAATATCACTTCAAATGCAGATAACATGACAATTTATCAAATTACATATTTATCCAGATATGGGCCAAGCTTTTCACAATGAGTTATGCAGAACATGAAGAAGCCTAAGACTGAGCTCTTGCCTTCAGAAGATATCCAGACTGAGGAACCTCTACCTTGATCCTCTACACATACAGGATTTGCTTATAGATGCACTTAACAAGCTCCACAACTGTATTCACAGCTCTGCGTTGTATAATTAGATGAATGAAAATGGATCTTTTCTTCTTTCAGGGAAGTTAAAAAAAAAAACAGCAATATGAGAAAAAGACTTAATTTTTAGAATTAGGTTAATAAAAGCAGCATGTGAATATGTATGCCAATTAATATTTACTATCTTTTGACACAAACTGTTACACATTCTGTTATGAGGTATTAAAGGGTATGTTACCTGTTGTGAAACCATCATGAACAAGTTGGTTCTCTAGCTTTTTTTTTTTTATAACACTTTCTTTAGTGTTCTCTCCATAGAAAATATAAACACCTCATAAAATCAGCTATTTGTATCGATTTGAAAAACTCTGAGCCAATTATTGCCAAATATTAAACTACTCAAAAAAGTTTCTCTGCAGAGTCTAATTTCTTTCATTAAAAAAAAAATCAATTTCCAGTATTTCATTTGGTGGTGGTTACAAATCATTGGTCAAAGGAAATGTGCATGCAAATTGTATTTCTAACAACATTCCTCCAGAAACATGTTTCATGATATAGAAGTCTTAAGATCATAGTTTTACTGGTATTCAATGGATGTAGCATTTCTAAAAGGGAAATCTCAATAGAAAAAAGAAAGACACCATCTGTTTTAAATTGCAAAGCAGCTGCTTCCTCATTGTGATGTGCTTCACTGGAACTAGAGTTATTAAACTTGTAATTTCAAATATATTTCTTCTTAAATAAACTAAATGTGAGGATTTCCATGAACGTTATCTCATTACTATGTGAGAAGGTGGGCAATGACAGATTGATTCAGAAAGTAGGTATAAGTCTACAAAGGTCATAACCAAGTCTCCCATCTTTAACATCAAAATGTTATGCTTTTTTTTCTCCTGAAAAACACTGACATAGAGACTGCTCGCTTGGCTTTTTTATTCTTCTGATGTCCTCAAGTATAATTATATTGTTGTACAAGTCTGTTTTCTTAAAAAGTTTGAGCAAATGGCAACACCCATTCAAAGAAATATTTAAGTATAGAAACATACCTAGTAAATTAAAAACATATTGTCTACTTTCAACATTGTCTCTTTTCTCTCTAGAATGGACCACAGTGGCTGACTGGTGTAGACTGTACCAGTCTCTCCATGATCTGATCTTAACTGCAATGCTAGAAAACCCTTAGCAATGTGTTTGCCATAAAACCCAAGTTAGGTATCAGTGTAAAGACCTGGAACTCCAGAAATCTTTAGGGAAAATATAGTCAATGATATAATGCAACTTTAAGATGTACAGCTCAAGAGAGGAGCCTTGATTAGAACGTGTTTGATTAGTGTCTTACCACAGCAGAATGTCAGTTCTACCTTATTACTTTTGCACACCCTAAATGAATATTTGTGTAAGATAATCTACACTTTACTATTAGGAATCTTTACAAGGGGAAAAAAATCTTTTCTTTGGACTGTGTTTTTAAAACACAGGATTGCTGCCCAATTCATCTGCAAACTTATAGTACTGACCAGCAAATTGATTCTCCGCCCTCCAACCCCCATCCAAATTTGAGTAACTTCTATGTTCCAAAGACCTTACTGCTAGTGAAAAACTAGTGGCCCCCACAAACTCTTAAGGGAAAACTAGAAGTGAAAAAAAAGGCAACTTATAAAATGCTACTTAGGAAATCACTGCTTTTGCCATGACGTCCTAACCCTAACATCCACTGTAATAATAAAGAAGCTTGCTTTATATTGCTAATACAAGGTTTTCAAATTTTATTTCACAACAGATTCCACTTCTTGATACTTTTCAGATACAAATGGATTTAAACTTCCTCTAAGTATCTTAACAAGTTTCTCTTTTTCACATGTGTCACCAATTCTCAAAAGATTGTTGTCCTGGTCATAGGAAGAGAGTTTTGTTCCAGAGGTAGGCTTGCACATGTGATCTGCTAAGATGTCTGGGATTTAGAGTACTGCCACTCTGGCAAGTGCTTACCCTTTCAGGGGACTGCTAGCAAAATGTAACTCTATTGCTTGTTTGCTTGGTTAAGGGTTAGCTTACTAAGCCGTTATTTCTAATGGACACTCAGCACAAGTAGATGCAATTAGCAAGTTCTGGTTGAAATACAAAGTTTTGAAAGAAGAGGCATTATCTTGGGCCACACCCAAAAGTATTCAAAACCAGCCTTGGGCAGTATAGGGGTATTATTTTGTTGGGGTCCAGGTTGACAAAAGCTAGAATCTGAGAGAAGATCTTGATTTTATTGGGTGTAGGCTGTAAATTCTGAAAAAAAAAATTACATACTACTAAAGACAGATTCTCCCTTTCTCAAATTAGACCAGATTAAACTCTCTAAGCACAACTACTTAAGCATATGCAGTCCAGATTATTCTTTTAAAAGCATTCTTGTGCAAAGTTTGAGTCCAACAAATAATAGTACAGTTATGATGTAGCAGCCGCCCTGACCCAACCATGGAGGAGACAGCAGTGCTATCTGCCCCAAAGAAGAGGTAGAGTTACCTCTGGGCTGGCCTTCGGAAGTCCACTCATGATGAAACAAGCACTTACTGTAGGTGACAGGTGATTATGAATAAGACAGTGAGGTATACAGAACACTCCTTCAAAGAAATCTAAATATAATATCAGGAACACGAGACTAGATAGACCTAGGAGTATGACTAAGCAAGAAAACACAGAAATTATTCAGTCTCAAGGCTGGGCAAAATAAAAAAAAAAAAAAAAAAAAGGCAGTTTCACTGGCCCAAGGAGAACTATAACATGACTAACCAGTTAAAGATGTTCCTCCTAGAACTGGAGGATGGGCAAGGAAGTCATAGTGTTATCTTAGAGAATTTATTCCTTGGGACAGTCTATCTTCTACTCTTAGTTAATGCTCACTTAGATTGTGGTAGAAAGCCCAGGCTTTTAACCTGTCCACTGAAAGACATCTATCTAAATCTACCTGCAGCATTAACAGATTTTGCAATTTGTGTAAATCTTGGACTTCCCCGAGGTTTTGTCTCCTCATCTGTAAAATGACAATGATCAAAGAAGAACCTATGCTATGAGCGCTATGAGTTTGTATGAAAATAAAATATGTCAAAAGCTTAGCACAGGGCTAAAACCCATGACAATTTTTTTTTTCAATAAAACATAATCGCTGCTACTACTGTCATTATGACCTGATCACAACGTGGCTATCCAGGGGTCTTTCCCCACAGAGGGGTAAGATAGTGACTGGAAAACACTAGCATCTATCCCCACTGAATGTGACAACACTGGAACTTTAGATTATATTTCAAGCTTTTATAGGTTTAATTAATATGAATTATCTCCTCTGCTAGCTTATTTTGAGGAATGCTGACAAAAATTAGGTTTCTGGTCTTTTAATGGCATTGCCATGGACTAAATGCAATATTTAAATTTCCTAAATCCAGTCTGGCCCAGGTTTTAGTTCTTGTATAAGGGGAATTTATGTTGGCCCATGCTTCAATGTGTCCCATCTCCCCTCACCCCCTGCAAAAAGGATCACTGAACACAGGAGAATGTGAGGGGGAGCCAATACCATATTTTTCAATTCTTTCCCATAATAGTTCCATTAACTATCATTCAGCAACTTGATGATATTTAAATTTATACACCAAGATCTTGTGTGCAAGCTCAATAATCTTGCGACCTAATTTTTTTAAATTAAGTGTATGTATACTTCCCATGGTCAGAAAAACAAACAAACAAACAAAAATCACACCTGATTTCTATGGCGGAGAGTGCCTCAAAATGATGTTCAAATGCAATCACAGACGCAAATACTCATTTCAATCATATTTCAGTTCTGCTTTCCCTTCACAGTGATAACAGTTCCGTTTTCAACCACTCCTTTTGGTCATACACTAGTTTTAGAATAGATAGCAACTTTGCGTGGTTCATTTAATTCTGCTGGTAATAAGTCCACTGCATTTTGACAGCTATCTATCTTTCCACCAGATTTCCCTTTTTGAGAGTAAAATCTCCCCAAATCCTCCCCTTTAAAGTTCCCCAAAATTCAAGAATCTGGATGTTAGGGATTTTGTGCATTACTATGCCACTTTATAGTCACATAACAATGAAGTTTCTGAAATCAGATAATACCTCTAGCAAACTAATGAAATTAAAGAAATCAGATAGAAGAAAAGCCTTTATCCCTGCCTGATACCAAGGTCTCTGTTCTTGTTATATTGGGTTAGTAGAAATGAGTGAAGACATATCCCAGGCCTGGACCTTCAATGTTGTCATGTCTAAAACATGGATGAAATGACAAATTTCCTCACAATTATGCTAATAAAAAATAAACCAAAATATTTTATTGAAAAAATGCAGTTGTTTTTAATTTTTTAGAAAGTGCATATTATAAATTAACTATATTAAGATAGCAGTACTTTACTAAATCTTAAGTACAATTCCTCAGATAACAGTAAATAAATAAATTCCCCTCCTCCATCCCCCCCAAAAAAAACACAAATAAGACATGAGAAGACAATAAATTTCAGTATGCGTGCAGCACTGCCTCACTGAAGCTGATGCAAATCATCTTTCCCAAGGACTTCCCACAAGTCTAGTTTTAGAGGAAAAGGAACAGGCCTGCTCTTCAACTATGTTCACAGTCCATTCCTAATTCTGGAAATGTCTCCCTTCCTTTCTTCCAATTTTTTTTTAAGTAGAATTTAAATACAAAGTGGTGTAACTATAGAAAACAATAAAACCTTGAAAAAATCTTTTATGCAAATCCTTGTTCTTTCTCCCTAAACCTATATTCAACTACTTAGGTTCTCCCAGATGGCAGACTGTATTCTTCAATGAAGAACAGACTCTTCAAAACTCAAGGCTCATTCAGAATAAAGTTATCAGAACATCTAAAGAGTGCTGTAAACAGCTCTTAAATTGTCTGAAGAACAATTGTAGTTAAAATACAAAGCAAGACTTCAGAAAAGAGGATGAAATGACTGTGAGAGCCAACTAGTTTAAGAAGCCATTCTCTATTTACCAACTAGCTTTGAACTAGGAACAAGCCTTGGAAATACTAAAAACAACCCAATAAATGTGCATTAAGATCCACTATCATCTTCTGATATTTCAATCACCAATTTAACAGGCTCAACTATATTAGGGATTCTCAGTGAATGAATCCTTTAAAAATTTTAAGCAGTTTCTCTTAGGTTCTTTTCAAGGATGAGGAAGAGACCACACTCCTCTTATTCAGCTGTGGTACTATCTTACACTATCTCTTACTTCTGAAACCATAATCTTCTATCCCTTAGAATACCTGCTGAATTATCCCCCACCCAGACGCCTAAATCTAAGAACCTACTTGCCTACTCAAATTCTTGTTCAATTAAATTAGTTGGGGTTGGGGAAGAAATAGAGATTAAGAGAGACAAAGACAGGTGGTCAAAGCCCACACTAATATCAAATAAATTCTGATTTCTCTCTGAATATTTATAGAAAAAGATAATATACCTTCAGATATTTATTTTGTATAGGGCAAAGTATAAATATGGAATGTGATACATATATCTTTTTTTTTCTTCAAAATAATCAAAGGACTTAATGATTTGGCTAACAAAAAAGCCTAGGCTATAGGTTCAAACATCCAACCCTGGGCTTGAATTCTGGCTCCATCATTGACTAGCCAACTAAATGAAGCAAGTCTCTTATCTGAGCCTTAGTCTGCTGAGCTATACATCATATGTAATAAATCAACTCAATTAGGCAAAAATAGATTAATGAGGCAATATCTAACCCATAAGTACTAACTATTCTCTATTTTTTCAGATTATTCATTAATAAAGTGGGATGAATCAAAGACCTTTTAGTCCCTCCCCCCATCTCAATGTTTCATCTTCCTACCACACATCCATTTTATTTCCCGTGTCAGTAGAACCATACTAGATAGAAAGTGTTAAGTAGCCCACATTTCAAAACTAATTCCTAATGAATATATCATTTTAAAAATGGAAAGATGAAGTAAATTGTTATTTTATTGTAGAGAAATTATTTTCTCAGTGATAAAAAGGCAGAACTTCAATATAATTAAAACAACCTCTATACACCATAATTGTTAGAACATAAAAGATTTTTCTTTCTTCAGACAACATGAAAATAACCTTGAGCAGCAATAAAATTCCTACTTCAATAAGTCAAGATTAAATTTTCTTTTAATTACCTTACACCATCTGATAAACTCAACATTCTTAAATGGATTTTTAAGGAAGTAAACTGTAGAAATTGGTTCAAATAATTAAAGCTATGCAAGCAATATGATTAATGCCCTCAATGAAATGGTTGATTTTTGGAGTTACTGCTTAGATGTGTAAGAAAACAAACAAACAAACATGAAATTGAAGACATAGGTTGAAGTTCTCACATAAAAGATAGTAGGGAGTACTCTTAACCTTTCATAGTAATTACTTGGACAGGCAAATGCCTTTTTCCAATAAGATTTCATTTCCACGTTTTAGTTGAGAACACAGAAAACATGATTTTTATAAACTGCATTTTGTGTTAGGAAGGATGATATGAGGAAAGCAACATATATATGGCAACAAGAAATTATCAAGCCCAGAAAAAGGAAACAACAACAACAACAAAACAACTTTTGAGCATGGATTCCATCACAGAGCTTATTCTGACCACCCTGTGTGGTCACAGAATTTCATAGTCCATATAGGCCTACTCAGATTCCATGAAAATAGCTTTAGGTTTTACATTCATTTCCATAAATTAATGGTAATGTGAAAGACTGGGATTCAAAACCCAAAAGGCTCAATCTCTATCTCAGGTCAGTTTTCCTAAAAGTAAAGCCTAAGAGAGGCCTCCTTTGTTACTGACTTACCTGGATGAGTAAATATTTTCAAAAAGATGAAAAGAAAACATAACAAGATAAAAAATGTTGAGCATAGAAGTGGTCCCAGCAGGAGATTGGCTTTAACTGGTCCATAGGAGAGCCCTGAGCACAACTGTACCACAGAGACAGGGACTGTACCCTGAGGCAGGGACCACTGTGTTTTTACCCACGTGTCAGTTAGACACAGGGTTGTTAACTGTGGAGAGGAGGGATGGGGGACAGAGGGTTCATTAAAGGAGAGAGTGCACACTACCAGTGGTGGGAGGAGGCCAAATTAGACATAGGGGAGTTGGGGAGAGGGGGGAGCAAAGACATAACACCAAGGGGCAGGGGGAGGGTGAACATGAGAGGGTGTTGCTGAGTGACAGGATGAGTAAAACTCAGGGCTGAGGAGGAACCACCTTGTGCTCAAGACCATTTTTGTGGTGATAAGTGTTTGTTAGCCATAGGCAGCCAAAATAACAATTGGTAAAAAGGGGAATTCCTAGTGGTGAGAAGCTGGACTGGGCCCCAAGAAAACCCTCCACAGCCTCTAAATTCCATTACGTTATGTTGCTTCTTTCACAAATGAGAATGTTGGATGTTGAACTGAATTAATGTCCTGTCAGCTTCCCGGAACACTGCTCCCTATGCTATCTCCCCTGCCTGGGGCATTCTAATCCTAGCCTTCTTTCATGGAGATAGAAACTTAACTTTGAGGACTTATTGGGTCACCCATACCCTCAGAGATCAGGATTCCCCTTCCTAATAAGCCAAGACTGTACAGTTATTACACAATCTCCTACAAGGCTGAAAGTGTCACACGCATGTATACATCCCACCTGCTTAGGGGCAGATCTGTCTCATTTCTTTGTAAACCCAGTAAAATCTTACAGTCATATTTGAAAATTGTAAAAAATGTGTTTGTAGGTACTGATAATACATTAGTTATATGTAAACTCAATATATAAAGTCAATACAGAATTTGCTGGGGCTACTCAAGTTACATAAGATTCATTTATGTGACAAACTTTAATCCAAATTTATGTAACAAAAAAAGAGATTTTTGTTTTGTTTTGTTTTGTTTTATTATGGAAGATAGGTTTGCCCATCTGTTTTCCCTTCTTACTGTTCTGCTTATAGGCCATGGAGTCTGAATATTATTAATTATTTTAATCTTAAGGCCTTTACACATTGCTGTTCTCTTCCTGGAATTTACTTTCCTAAGCAAATTTTTGCCTAAAACATCCCTCTAAGTGTCAAAAACCTCCCTCAACAAAGAGAGACACTGATTTCTGTGACATCTTCCACAGCTCTCTCCTCTCTATTCCCAGAGGTAGGAATCTTTACTCTTCTGTTTGGACATTTGGTGTCCCTCACATTCCATAAAGGGTCCATTTCTTATGCATCTGAGCTGCCAAGCAATTCACATTATTTCCTGGCATTTATCAGTTTCTTAGTAAATGTTAACTAGTTAATATTAATTGAATCAATTTGCATATCTTTCTTTGCTATTAAACCAACCAGTTGTCAAATTATTCCTCTTGCTGGTTCTCAAAAGTGTCATTTATAGCTCAGGATCCTTGGGCTCAGGAAATTAAACCTCTTCAGAAGGAGGAGAATAAATTACAGAAGATGTGGCCTCTCCAGCATTAACTATTCCCTTCTATCCTCTTAGGACACACGTCTGGGGCTACTGAGCACAGTATGTGATTTCATGACCTATTCCAGGGGAGGGGAAAAAAAAAAAAAAAGTCCTCTGGATGAACAAACATCTACTTAGCAGAGGCCCAAGGTTAATTGGGTTAATTTCCAAAAAATTATGACTGGCTTCTTGGCTCTAGTCTTTGCCCAGAAATTTGGGAACAGCAAATAATTGATATCCCACCGCATCCTTCCCTTACAAGCACTCAGAACTCCAATCAGCAAAAAAGGCTTAGTGACAGTGATTGTTACAACTTTGGGTCTTACTAATAGTTCATTCACTCCCCATGCTGGGACATCTGACCCAAAGTCATCAGAAAAGTCAGCTTTTATGTTTATCTCTAATGAGCTTGAGCCTGTCCTCTCCAGTCCTTGGTTTTATGAATTTGGCTTTCTCTGAGCCATGCATTCCAACAGAGCTGTTTTTCATGTGAGGGGCTTATTCCAACAGCATCTCTTGCTCCAACACCAGTAGGGAGAATTATTTAAAAAATGGTCCTGGTAATTAGTTTCGTGTAATACTGCTGTGTTGTCATAACCTCATCTCCTCATCCTTGAGAGAACAAAAAAACAAAAAATGCTCAAAACCTAACCACAAAATTAAATGAAAAATTTTCTTTATATAAACAACATAAATCGAGCTGACTCCCTATAAAGACAATACCATACCATCCCCCATGAAATGAAATTCTCAATCATCCAGTTGAAAGCTGGGCTGGAGGGAGGCAGAGGCCTGATCTTGTTATGTGCTTGCCCCCAATACCACTGCATGCCTCCCTCATTCTTGCTGCAGCCCTGCCCAGCTTCCGAGCTCCCCTGAAATGTGGGGACTATTAATTCAGGGTCACTCAGGTGGAAAGCAAGTACACTTACTCTGAATCCATTCTTCTCCTGTTACTACACTCTGTTTCACTACAGATGAGGAAGGAATAAGGGACTCATCATCCCCAACGACTTATCTCCTTCTTTCTGCCAGTTTGGCTTATATGTCCTTTTTATTGCCAGGGGAAAACAAAACAAAACAATCTAGAAATACTCTCCATATACAGTGAAGGATTTTTTTTTTTCCCCATCAAATCCAGATTCCTCTTCCACAAACTCAAGCTCAACACCAGTGACGTCAGAGGAGTCAGTTTATGGGCACTGTGCTCACTGCTTATCCTTAAAACATTCTGTTTTCCAATGATCTGTCTGCCCTCCATTCCCCCCAACCACTGTGCTTGTTACAAAACACAGCCAGGTACTTACAGAATGTTCTATACTTGCACACATCAAAACACTGAATCAATTCCATTCTCACTTGATCTTCCACTTAGCATTCGGCCTAGCAAACTCTTATTTCCTAGCCTATCACCTTTTCATCACTTTTTTGGTATAAACATCTTGTACATTTAGCATCTGAACGGTTACAGGCAGACAAATATTGGTGTTTTCCTGAAAGAGCAATTCACTCATTTCTGCCAGGATTTAGCCTTTGCTTGTTACTAATGACATTCATCCACTGATCTACCATGGTGTAGCCTAGGCTTTGGAATCACAGTCCAGGATCCCAACTCTGGTCCCACAACTTAGTTGTCACTGTAAGGGATGATGAATAGAAAGGAGCCACAGACAAAACCATATGGGTCTTGTATCATATAGGCCCTGAGCATATTAAAAAGTTAATATTCTATACACTTTTAATTCTTTAAATAGTCACAAAGAATCGGGATCCAAAAGTGGCTACTGATAAATTTCTATTTTCTTTATATCTGAAAATACTTTAAGACATAGTTGTTGGCTTAAAAAAAGCCTCATCCATTTCTGTCTCTTAATACTACACTGACAACAAAAATAAAACTTTACCAGTGATTACTACAGGATTATGACTAACCATCTTATGACTCTATAAGTTTTCTTTCATGTATACATTTTTTTGAGCACAATTCAAATCGTTTATGAATTCAAAATCAGGCAAACAAGGCTCTATTTCTGGTTATTTTGTATTTTTGGTCATTTGGTTGTCAGCCAATACAATTTTCATTCTTTTAAAAGAAGTTTATGATGATAGCTTGTCTCCAGCAACTGAAGAAAATCATATTAATCTCTCTCAAGTGGCAAAAAAAGAAAAATAAAAGTCATCATCTATTTTTTTTAAATAATAAAGGAAGAGAGAGACAGTAAAACTATGCCAGGTAGGAGAAAACACTAGCACCAGAAAGTAAAAGACCCATTTTGACCAGCCAAGATATATTTATTATATATAAACTAAAGCTGAACTTAGTAGCAAGTGTTAGAAAGGAACCAAGAACTCAAAGTCACTGAGGCTTTTCCCTTCTTTTTTTTTTTAAATCATTTACATTTGTGTTAAAGAACATTTTAGACATCTGAAACAAAAACCACTATAATTATTAATTTGTAATTTTTTAAAGAATGTTTTACAATGAGGAGGTGAGCTCAAAATCATGATGTGGTTCTCAATATTTATGAGAGACTGATGCTGGACTGTCAATAAAAACACGCCAAGTCTTCCTCTGTTTTTGGTTTGTTTCCCTTTGTCTTGAGTGTACTATTAAGTACTTGCACCTGTTTTGGTAAGTTGCTTGACATCTAGGAGCCTAAATGTATACATTCGTAAAATTGAAGGGCTGGGTAGAAAGACCTGTTGAGATCTGAAATACGATTTTTAAGAGGTAATTGGGTTATGGAAGGTGGAGCCCTCATGATGTCCTCCTTATCAGAAGAGACACAAGAGCAAGTGCCCTCTCTCACTGCTCTCCAGGCCACAGGGATGCCGCCCACCTGACGAGGAAGCAGGCTCTCAGACTGGTGTCTCAGACACCTCTGCCTGGTGCTGTAAAAGTGGGACTCAAAGCCTCCGGTCTGGGCCTCCTACTTCCAAGAGTAACAGCCTCCCCATTTTTAGAAAAAGGAGTTGTTACTTATCGCTGCACAGGTCATATGAAAATGTATAAGCATGTATTAAAATTAAAATTAAAATAGAATAAAACCAGGGGCACCTGGGTGGCTCAGCTGGCTCTGTGTTTGCCTTTGGCTCTGCTCATGATCCCAGGGTCCTGGAATGAGCCCCCTGTCCTCAGTGGAAAGTCTGCTTCTCCCTCTCCCTGTGCCCCTCCCCCTCACTTGTGCTCTTTCTGCCAAATAAATGAATTTTTAAAACTCTGTAAAAATAAAAGTATAAAAATGTCAGCCATGTCTTCCTCACATAATGTCTACTTCCCCTTTAAATCTGTCCTTGAGAACCCTTTTACTATGTCACTTGAGTAAGAGTATGTACAGGAAATGGGTACCTTTTTCAATTTTCAGGTCTAATTCTCCTTAAGGAGGAAAGTAGACATAGAGGAATTACTACAGTGATGAATGGAATTAAACCAACAGCAGCATGCTACCAAATGAGGACTATTTTTAAGAATAGATTTTCAGAAAACTTTAAAAGATCTATGTTTTACATGATTAAAATTATATATATATATAATATGTACTATATATACTATAAAGCATGTTATTCACATGTATACATACAAGTACATACATACTTATGTTTGCATATACATGCATACATCTTGATTTTGATGTGAAATCAAGCCATTATTTTAAAGATATCAATTTTGAGATGTGTCAGCTTATAAAGGGGTTAAATCTAGAACAGAGATAGGATTGTACCGCACTTTGTACTTCACAGTGCCATCTTCTGACAACCAGTGGAAGTGTAGTTCCAGTAAGTCATCAGCACTTCAGCTTTGTAAGGAAAATCTGACTTCTCATTAGGTCAGTCTTCAAGACAGACTGAGTTCAAATGATGAGTCAGTTGCTTTTCACATCCTTGAAACCAAAGGTGATACTACTTGCGACACGGGGAGGTTATGAGGGTTTGCTTAGAAACTCGGTATAACCTACAGCACTCTGAATCCCCTGGATTGGGCATCCCTGTTCATATAACACAAGTCCCTTTTTCGACACTAGTCTGCATTAGGTTCTCAATAGCTATGTTTCTGAGCTACTTCTCAAACGCCTAATACCACGAATTCCAGGGTAAACACTTCCTGCCTGAGAATCCTGACCTTAAGGCTTATGCCTAAAAATGACGGGTTCAAATTCCACCTCTACATTTTAGTAATTTTGTAACCTGAGAGGTATTGACTTCTTTACTCCTTAATGTTGTAATCTACAAAACACCTTCAGGAGGTATGGAAAAGCATTAAATGAAATTACAAAAAAAAAAAAAGAAATTACCCCAGTGAACTAGGTAGCACAATTCTTATACATAAAACAAAACAAAACAAAAACAAAACCCTTAATTAATAACCCTGTTATTATAAATTTTAAAAATTAAATTATGAGTCTGGGCAATTGAGAGCACTACCTAGGATCACACAGGTAGAAGGTGCTGAGCTTCAATCAGGTCGGTCTGATCTCTACCATGTGTTCCTAAGCCCCACAGTTAAAATCTGGATGCCTTCTGGGGCCGGGCAGTAGAACATTGTAGTTTGTTGGTTTTGACTTTGGAAAACAATGTCCACAAATAAGGAAAATATTACATAAATATGATTATTTTCTTTCACAATGAGAACAAGATAAAATACACATTATTTTAGTTATAACTTTAGTTGTGAGCTCAGGGGATACCTGAGAAGACATTTTTCTTTCCTTCTCTCACTGTGTAAATCAGAACCCACAGAGCAGAGGGACACTAGCGGACATGGGCTCATTCCAGGACTTTAAATCACACGCTAGGAGGCGCTGTGGCACAGTAATTAAGAGCATGGGCTCTAGTGCTATTTGGTATTTGAATTTAGAATCCACTTAATCAGTTTACAACCTTGGCCAGGTAACCTCACCGCTGTGTGCCTTGTTTTCCATATATATAAACCAAAGGCAAGATTAGGAAGCACGTCACGGGTTAATGTGAGTCTTAACTTGGTTTAAAGTGTTCTGTGATAGTCAGTGATTATATATTATCATGTCATTGTTTGGTTCTTTTGTTCTCCCAAGAGAACTGAAACTGCAGAGAGGAAAAGAACAGACATAATATGGCTAGCATAGTTGCACATTCTGCTTGATTCAGAAAAATTAATCCAGAAAATTGTTCTTCACATCATGCAAAGCCAAGTGCTAAGGCAGGTGGTGGGATGTGTGTGTAATGGGTGGGTGGGGGGAGTGATCAAAACCTTTTTTGCCAGGCTAAATATTACTTCTACCTCATCTGAAAACTCTGATTTCCTGCTCCAAGTAGAAAACAATAAGAAAACATAGGTCTTGGTTTTTGAATCTTTGTCACATGACTTAGAGAGATAAACATGGGACAGGAAGTGGAGTTAGTTTTCATTCTTTTCAGAGTTTCTAAGATTTCACCTCACTTTCCAGTACTTTTTAAATAAAATATGGTCCCTGATAAACCTATGCAATAGTTTTATATCATTTAGTTTGACTGTTTTCTCTGCCCTTTGCAGCCGTGTGATTTTTTTTTTTTTTTTTAATGAGGCAGGGATTTATTCTCATGTATCTTGACTAATAAATGCAGCCTGGTATATGAGAAGATACTTAGTTATTAAATTTATATGCATGCAGAGGCACCTGGGTGGCTCAGTCTGTTAAGTGTCTTACTTCAGCTCAGGCCATGATCCCAGAATCCTGGGATCGAGCCCCAGATTTGGCTCCCTCCTCAACAAGGAGCCTGTTTCTCCCTCTCTTCATGCTCTCTGTCAAATAAATAAATAAATACTTTTAAAAAGTTATATATACATGTAAAAATCTGCAGAATTTTTTTTTTGCCGAAAGATCACCATATTTCTATCCTTCTGACTTCAAACAATGTGCATGTTGAATAAATATCAAAGATTTCAAAGTGTTCGAGACTCTATAGTTCTCAAATACTGGACCAGTGGCTTCTAAGCTTTCCTGTGCATTGGAAGCACCTGAGGTCCAGGTTAAAAAGAAAATTTCTTGGCTACCTCCTCAAGGAATCTAATCTAGTAGGCCTAAGGGCAGGGATCAAGAAGTTGCCTTTTACAAGCCTCCAAGGACATTCTAATTTAGGTACACTGAGAAATATACCTTGAGAAACATTGATCCAAAGACTGTTTTCTACATAGGAATAGGAGTATTAGCTGGCAAAGTTTTGTATTTATTATAAAGGCTTCAATTTTGCTGGTCTTCAAACTAATGAATTTCTTGGGCTGATTAAAGAAATTATTTTTTTAATAGAGGATCATTTTTATCTTTCGATTTTTAGTATTTTCTAACTGACGTATATTTAATATGCAGCATACTACTTTCAGGTGTAATTCTAAGAATATTTTTAATGTAGCCTGTCCCACCCCATGTAAACAGTTATTTGTCAACTTGGTTTAGTTTTGGCATTATTTGTATCGTACATTATTTTTCTTCATCGTGCATTTATTTAGAAATTAAGTCCTACAGCCAGTGCTATAGATTCATTCATATTGTAATTCTCAGAATAAAAGGGTTCAAATCTAATTACTGGGAGAATGTAGGCTAATCATTTAATGAGTCTGAAACTCGGTCTTCCTCACAGTAAAGGTGTTTTAAGTAAAACAGGTTGCAAGGAAGTGTTAAGATAATAGAAAGCAAGTATCTAGCACGCTGTCAGGTAATTAATTAGTCCTCAAAAATATTGGCTGAATCTGAAATTTACATGTTGTATCAAAGGACCAACTGAAAGAAAGATACATACAACGCACAAAAGGGATTTGATATCCTTCAATATTCTTCTAAACTGTAGTCTCGGGAAAAATTTGCCCCATTTTCATATGAACTTATTTGTAGAATGAGCTTTCATTTCACTTTGTGGCATCTGGAGAAAAAAGCTACATGTTCTCAATAATACAAAGCTTCTTCAATCATATCTGCTTCTTGCCAACATGTCACTTCAATTTTTCATGCATTGTCTTGTTTCTTTTATAATTCAGTCTTGCCCTCTCCCTTTCCTGCCCAATGCGAATGGCTTAATTCACTGCAAAGACAGCCAATGAATGACTGCAAGCATTAGAGAAGAGAATTTTAAAAACAAAATAACAACAACAACAACAAAACAATGAAAACAGGAAGGCTAGAATCTGGAACTTTCCTCTCCACTGCCACTATCTCTGTCCACACCTTCAGAGACCTAGTGTGTTGGGTTTTTGGCTTCCCTTTGCCATTCCAGCCCCTTCTCCACCAACTGCGGAGGTCATGACCAACCTTACCCCATGTGAGAACACTGCATGATTAGAGTCCAGAACCCTCAACTCATCAAAAAGGCTTGTGGCTGTTATGTTGTCCTCGTTTAAGATAGACTTCTTTGGTTCTCCCATCTTCAAGTAAACTTGTAAAATGAACTTTCTTTAAAGGCATTAACATATTATGGTAATATAATTTTAATGACTATATTTAATGTTTAACTATTAGTCACATAATTTAGAGCTTTTGGACTCCAAATAGAGGCTAGGTAAGGCCATACTGGTTTCTCTTATTTTTTTCTTGAGGAAGTTGCAGGTGTTTCAATCAGTGTTGCCAACTGGGATGGGTTAGGATGTCCCAGAATTGGCTTTTACTTTGGTCTCAAATTATCTGCATGAATTTAGAAGGAAAACATACAGTCTCCATTCAGTTTTATCATCTGTGATAAGCTAAGATGGGACTGAGCTCCAAATCTCTTCACCAATACTTCTATCTTGCCCACACCAGCATGAGGTACAGTTGATGAAGGACAGTGCTTTCTGAAACGAAATTACACTCTGGTAGGGTAAAATTGATCTCATCCCTTTCAATCAGATAAGAATGGAAATATAGTGAGTTGAATTTCTCTGTTCCAGACACTATTCTTTTAACACATTAGCTTATTGAATACTCTAAATCAGAGAGGTATTATTATCACTTTTTCTTTAATTGATGAGGAAAATGTGGCTAAGTGTTGTTAACTGACATGAAGTCATGTAGCTAGTAAGGCTAATCCAAAGTCTGAGTTCATACTCTTTCTATTTAACCCATACGACAGGGCAAAGACTTCCTGCAAACTTCTGCTCAGAGGGTTCTGAATATTAGTTTGAAGGACAGGAAATCAGAAACCCTAATAATCCCCTGGAAGATAGGCAGGAGTAAGTCACATTCCCTATAGGGACATGAGATAAAGGCTGGTCCGGAATCTGCAATCATTGCTACCAACACCTTAGCTCAGCTGCAAGGGCTATTTTGGAAGATGGCAAGTTGTTGCATGTTTTCGTTTCCATTTTCCCCCAAGAATTGATCACTGGGTCAATTCTCTCCCAGCCTACCCCCAGAAAAGTCTTATCAGAATATAAATGTTATTATGATTTCGGTGATACCAATCAATTCACTTAAGGAATATATTTTGATTTTTAATAAAATCATTAGACATTGATTGCTTGAGGTAGCCAATGCAAAATCGACCCACTAAATTATAATCTCTACCTATAGCAAAAGCTGGCACATCTTAGGATCTCTTAAGGACTCTGACGTACAGGTACATGCACTGACATAGCACAAAGAAAACATTTTCTTTAATCCTAATAACCCTAAATGATGGACACTTTATTTTCATTTTATAGATGAGTAATTAAAGTCTAGATGGTTAAGCAACCTATCCAAATAAAAAGATCTTGTAATATGTACATGCAGGATAAGATCTGGGACCACCTGACCTTAAAAAGCTATATAAGTGGCTCATTGGCCCCAATGAAAATGTAGCGACACGTAAACCAAATGAAATGTATGCTCTTTGTAAAGTTCAATGTGAACAGGTCTTTGAATCTACGTGAACTCATCTTTGTAAGGTGGTTGGGTATGTTTCACATTGAGCAATACCACAGAATTACAGCACGGATTTAACAGGAGAGCAATATAAAAGCAAATGCCTAGCTAGGAGCCCCCATTTATAGGAACTAGTTTGAAAATAGGAAAATATCCCAAAAGCACCAACAATATCACCTTCACAACAGAACTGAAAAATCGACAGGAACCATTAGAGGTGTATTGCTTGAGAGGTAAATTGTGAGCAAAGGTGAGAACTCATTAATGACTCCTTAGGGTTTTGAAAATGACCTGGAGTCTCTTTTTAAGCCAGCTGACTCTTCAAAAGACAGCTGAATATATCACAAATAAATAAGTGGTGTTTAAATCTTCATTGCTGTGATTTCCTTTGACGGTAGCCTGTTGTTCTACCATGAGTATATGTGCTCAGAGAATGTTTTAGTACTACTACTTATTTCATGATAAGTGGAAAAATTCTGGATATATTGTAGGATATATCTGGATATATATATATATATGGCTTGATTACAGAAGAACTATGTCATGGAAAGCAGTCACATGATAAAACAGAAAGAGTATTGGGGAAAATTCTAAGTCCTTGTTCTGGTTCCCTTAGGTGGCCTTAGGTAAGTCTGTCATTTTGGACCTCGCTTTTCTCATCTCTAAAATGAAGGGCTTTAAACTAGAATGCAACCTTATATTCACAGTATGTTTCCCAATAACAAACTCCTTAAAGTACACTCAAAAAGATTAAAACACTTGAAAGCAACACCAAACAAGTCAGACATAATTGCAATGCAATCACTACCTATGGTATAATGAGGTCTCCTAGTGTTTATGAAAGCATTCTCAGAGCTCACTGTTTACTTGGTTGACCTTCAGCTTCTATCTGAACGTGATGGTTAATTTTGGTGTTTTTTTTGCCTCCTATAATTAAGAAGCAAAGTTCGTAGATGTCCCAGTTAAACATGTCCTTTCTTCAAAGCAGACTTATTATCTATGCTTTATATCTCACTATGGCAGCAAATCATACCCTTTTCTATGATTCACTAAATTAACAGACATCAACACCCATTCTCTCTCACACACACACACACACACACACAAACCTGTGACAAAAAAATATTTATTTTCACTTAATGATCAGAATTTATGGCAAAATTCTGAAAAATTTAGGATAAAATATGTGCAAACTAACTGAAACTAGATGATCTCTAAAGTCATTTTAAATTAATTAATTAATTAAATTAGCTTAGGGATAACCCTTTCATGTGGTGATTCTTTAAACATAGTCAAGTTTCTTCCATATCGCTGGTTTTCAAATTGTTCTCAACAGTAGAAAAAAATCTTTTATATATTTAGAAATTTAAAAGAAAAAAAAGTTAACAGATTATGAAATCAATTGACGAGTAGAAAATAAAACCGTAGAAACTTTTACATATCAATCCTGCTTATGCAGTTTCAAAGCATCCTTTTACTGACACCTGTGCTCATGGCTTTGATTTGATATTATGTATGTGCTATATATACAATTAAATTTTAAATAGATACACAAGTAGTTAAATATGTACTTTTGTGCTAAATCACATTCTATATGATAACGCAATTTTTCATGGCATTTGCCAAGTGCACAGCACTGCCCAGGCGCTTTGCCATCAAAACACTTTTGAAAGAACCAGCCTAGTGACAAGGTAACCCTCATTACTTCTATTGCTTCCTCTCTTCTTTGCCAATATTTTCTCTTTTGGAAGAGGACTGTAATGCCTGTTAATTTTCTGTCATTCAACTGACTTGCATCCAATTTTTCATTTATTTTGCTATGTCCTGATCAATCACAGGTACAAACATTGTATGAACATAATCAAAACAACCGCACAGGCTGATCCCTGGCCGATCACTATGTCCCAAGAAATATGCAAACTCCTTCCGTAAATAAATTCATTCAGTCCTTACCTCTCAGGTAGTTCCTACAAATAGTCCTATTTTCTACATGAGAAATTTAGATAGGATAAGCAATTTATCTAACATCACATGGTTAGCAAGTGCTCCAGGATGTGAAAGTTTATTACAAAATATTACTTCTCTCACTGTCCTTGAAAGTGGAAGTTACTCCCGAGACTTCCTCAACGGCATTATTCACTGTTTTCTCTATTCGTATCTAGAATTTTAAAATGTTTGCTGCTATTTACCCAATTTTGCCTTCATACTATTTCTGTACATGACTAGATTATGAGAGCATGCATCTGTAACTAATATCTTCTTGTCTTGGTGCCTGACACTTCCCATGTGTGATAATGAAAACCTCTTAGACAACTTCTAAAGGTTATGAAGTTCGAATGAATTTTTTTTTTCTCTTCTGGAGAAGATAATCGAATATTAATTGCCTGCTTAATCAGGGTAAATGATTTAGTTCTACTTATTAAGGGGATTTCCTTTAGAAGTCAGTCAAAAACCGGTTCTCAACCCGGCCCTCAAAAAAAAAAAAAACAAAAAACAACCGTTTCTCAAGCATATGTACCTCACACAAGTACTCTCATGGCACTCTTGAGAGAACACTGTATCATTACAATCGTATGCCCCTCAGTGGTTTCAGTAATTTCTGCTTCCTGGTGGGTAAGTCAAATTCCTCTTTCCAACTACATGGAGTTTGGTCTGGGACAACTGTGATCAAATCATCATTGTTTGAGGGGTCTCTTATTAGTCATGAGGGGAATTTAATCCCCAAAGATAAGCCCCAAATAAGCCATTTTAAAAATTGTTAGAGGAAATAAGCAACTAAGGTCCAGAACGGAAATTTGAAAAGCCAAAAATTCGCTCATTAATATCCTCTTATCCAAGAAAAGACCTGTCACTAACTTGATTACACAGAAGAGTGGAATTCTTATCACAAAGGAATGTACATAGCGCCATATAAAGGTGTGTGTGTGTGGTAAGACTCACTCTGTGTAGGGCTTGGGAAAACAAACCCACAATTACATCGTATCAACTTGGGGGCAGGGATGGTTTAAGGAAGACCACTTACTACCTTAAATTTATTTGCTTTTTAAAAAAGTTATTTATTGTGTTTTTATCGTGATTCTAGTCTTTACTTTATCCCATAATTTAATTCTGAAGTTAGATTAAGACACAGAGCAAATAGGAGCTTAGAGCATTTTCAATATATAGTATCATCTAAAAATAGATTCCAAAGTAAACATGTGGTATGACTGCTGATCAGAGGGACCAAGAGAGACCTCTAAGGTGATTCCTATGGGGAAGACTATAAGCCTACCATCTGCTTAAAGTTCTTGCTTGATGGAAAACCACCAGAAGTCAGTAGACCTTCACTCCTCCCCTGCCATGTTTCTCTCCCCATTAAGTCATTTAAAACTCAATAAACCAAAGGCATCAAGAGCAGAATCACAGCATAGAGGAACAGAGGTTCAGCAGACTAAAGCACAAGCCTCCTCCAGCACTCCATGGGTCCCTTTTCACCAAGAACTTCTAAAGATTTTTTCACCCTACTATTCCTTTCAATACCTATACTACTTCTTTCTGAAGTGAATTGCTGGCTGCCTTGGAATTGCAATTTAATACTTCTACAGAAGGAAGCTCTTTAAAAAGTAGAGTCATTCTTCTCTAAAGCTCTTAAACCAACATATGTTTGCTTTCTTTGACCACATTTATTTGTGCACAGGTTAAATGGGTTTCCGCATTAGCTTTATAATTCATATCACTAACTTGATGTTTTGAATTTGTATATACTTTCTAAATGGGGGGGCAATATACAGAAAATTAAACAGCTCTTTTTAACTCTATAGGGTTTACCAGTAAAACGATTCTTGGTTACTGCTAATGGCGAATATTTAACTTGGTTTTTTTAGACAAATAAAGTAACTCTGATTGAGGGGCATCAATGTTGTTCACTATGGTGAAAATTATAGAACTTTTGGGCTTTAGCATTTAAAGTCGTTACAAAAATGTGAAGATGGAGAGCAAACAAAAACAGAAAGCTATCCAAAAAAATTCATATTTAAAAGGCAAAACTATTTTAGGGTTTTCATCCCTGTGGATAGAAAACTATTACATAGTAATAATCTTTCCCTAATTGCATATGTTTTGGTGAACACATTCCTTTAGTATAAAACAAAAATAAACTTCAGGCCTCTTGGAAAGGTAATAGTATGGTATTAAAGAGCTATGCCCAGAGAAAGGGATATTGAAACAAATACTTTTTTTTTTTTTTTTTTTTTTGGCGCCTTAAGCGCTTCAGATTCACATTCACACAACTTTGAAAAGAACTTGGCCATAAAAGTGATACCATCCAAGGGCTATAGGAATATCTAGTAACTACCACCCTTTTCTAATGCTTTCAACATGATATAAGCATGTAAAATGCCACTTGCTTCACACACAAGACCACTAACTAAGAAAGCAATGAAAAGTCTTTGGCAAGAAAACCCACTGTCACAGGTGTTCATGGCTGAGCTACAGTTTTTTCTCAGCAGGACAATAAACTCACCTCTACTAATGCAACTGTTCTTACAAGCCTGTTTAGTTGAGGTTTTAGCCTGCACATGAACCATATGCCTATAAGAAATCTTAATTATCACAAGAGAATGGCCTTCTGTTAGAAACCACTAAAATATAATCTCTTCTTGCAAAATGATGTATTTGATAGCACCATATGCATTGTCAAATCTGCTGTCACAAGGTAATCTGGGTATCCAGTAAAATAAATTACTAGAGAGTAATCACAAGACAGGGCACTGATTATGAAAAGTTTCAGGTTTTTAAGCCCGGCATGCTCTTTCTGTTGAGTTGCAAGAAGGAAAATTTAAAGACCTGACATAAGTTTTTACGTACAAATGACACTGCAGATTTCATATCTAAAATAAACTAGGAATGACTAACTCTAATTTTTGTTGTAATAAATGTGTTGGCTATTTAAAAATGTTATCCTAATAAAAATTAACACTTCCATAAAAGGAAAGATGATGGCTCTTTGTCTTATGTAACCAACACTAAAACTTTAGAAGCTAGAGACTATCAGCTTCCTGAGTCACTTAAATTATAGCATCCTTAAAAAGTAAATGTACTTTTGGAACACTAGAGAATTTCACTGTCTTTAAAAATCATTGTGGGCTGGGTTTCTATTGTTTAAATATGTATTATTTTGTGCATATGATGACAGGCACCTACTTAAGTGTCCAAACTTTGAGAATTTCCTTTTTCTAGAAATCACAGTTATTAAATTATAACACAAGAGTTCAGAGTAAGTGGCAAGACACTTTAAAAAGACGACTGATGTACAGTTTGGATTAAGTCATTTAGAGTTAACACATTTAGAGGTTAAACTGGGTTCTGTAATTGGAGCAAGTTACTGTAATACTGGGAAGCACAGTGATTTTTAAAGCCATCTGCCCTTTGTGAACTGTAATGACAAGCAACCCTTAGAAAAAATAAAAATAATATGTAACTCATATTCCATTTTAGTCTGGGAAAGTCACCTGTGCTTTGTCTGCAAGGAAGACTAAGTTTAGGAATAATTAGGGCTAAATCAAGCAGTCCTCACTCTAAAAGGAAAGTCTGGTTAGAAGAGTCTGAAAGGGGATATATATATATAGATAGATAGATTAAGAATGGAATAAAGGATTTTACTGCCTCATTCTTATAGACAATAAGTTCTCTTCATTCTTAATTTCAGAATTTGATATGACCCTGTCTCCCCTCTTCATTTTCCATCAGATGCACAATCAGATAATGTTTCCATTCACAGAGATTTGAAACGATCCTCATGCTGTGAGGGTTATTTTATTTTATAGTAGCCAAGAGAAAGAGGTCGCTGCCAATATGATGTTAAGGGCATACAGAATAAAGGCTCATTCCCGGGCAATGAAACAGACCACCTTTGTGCTCCTTTTGAGGAAGAAGAATGCAAACCCATCACCAACTTTGGGACTTGATCCACAGTGGGGAGTCACAAAACTCTTTTCAACCACTGCATTTTAAACCTCCAGTAAAAATAGCTTCTCTGTGCTTGGACTTAAAGTCCCATCTGTGGCCAGTGATGGAGTACAGTACTTAATTGTTTCTGACGAGGGTCTCTGCATCAGCACTCTGAGAGTGTCTTCCAACTTTTAATCGCCTTGTGTATTCTTTAATTAGACCTGTTCACAAGACAGCCAAATGAAAATGCCTACCACTAAGCCTGCTCAAGACCTTAAAACAGGTCATTTCACAAGTCCAGGAACTTTTGTGCAAGGCTTACCATCTTCCAGGATTAATCATTTTTCTCTGGTTCCCATACCTTAAAATCAGACACACTTAGAGGAGGCAAGCTTTGGGGCTATTAAGTCAGCTCTAATGAAAAGACACTGCCTGGTGACAATCCCCCCCTTGTCTCTCCATTTCCTTTACTTTGGTCTGTTACTGCCTGTTATCTGTGATCCTACTAGGGCTGCAGGAAATCATGTTTTCTTTGAAAGGAAAAGCGCATAGTCCCCTCACTGGTTAGGAGCACCGAGACTTTCTCTAAGGGCTAGGATAACTAGAAAAGGGCTCTACTCTCCAGGAAGGATTTCAGAGCCCCAAACACAGAGGTACCCTTTAACTTAGGCGGGAGATGCAAACAGCTGAAGTGTCTGTCCTTGGCCCTGACAGGTGACCTGCAGTAGGACCAACCCACCGGCAGCGCCCCTGGGCTCGGGTCACTCACGCTCCCGGACTCACCTGGTGCTGAGGACCAGCGCCGGCAGGAGAGGCAGCAAGTAGTGCGCTGGGCTGAATTTCATGCTGTCGCCTGCCGGGGTCCTCCTTCCCTCGCTGCCTTTGCTCTCCCTCCTCCTCCGGGTCCTGTCGCTCCTCGGTGCCCCGCTCTGTCCCCGGCCGGCGAAGAGCCCTCTCCAGCAGCGGACGGAAGGAAACGGGCAAACGGACGGACGCCTCGCGAAGGCAGGCACTGAGAGCGGGGAGTATCTTCGGCAGTGATGTCACCAGCGAGGCGAGCCCTGCCCGGGATTGTTCCGCACGCTGCCGCTCCCGAGCCTGGAGGGCGCGTTGTCACTCGCGCTGGAAGCGGCGCGGGGAGAGGGAGGGGGCCCGGCGACGGCCCTGCGCCGGGGTCGACGGGCTGCGCTCACGGGGCTGCACCCCCTCCTGGGACTGATCATTTATTCTCCCTCTCCAGAGGCTCGGGAAGGGAGGGAGGGGAGGGGCAGGGCGGGGCGGGGGTGGGGGGCGAAGAGAGAAATCTAATCTTCCAGTAATTGAACCCGAGTACTCGGCAGGATGTGAGACAGAATTCACTGGGGAAGACTATCAGACGCTCCGAGTCGCAGGCAGGTGTCCCTCACCTGATTCCACAATGTTTGGGGAAAATGTCGCTCTAGAGAGTGTTTAGGATATTCTAATTAGAAATGCATCATGATTAGCCTGATGGAGACGGAAGAAAAGCAGGAGTGAGCAGGGTCCAGAAGCGGACCCTGAACCCATAATTCTACACTGCAAGCTTCTTAGTCCGTAAACGTGGGATATAAGAGGTTTCCGGGCATAAGTTAAGACGTCTGCACCTTCTGGGTTTTGAAGATTTCTGATCTTCCTTCAATTTCAATCTGTCCCCTAGTACCAGCGGCTGGCAGTGGGGTTGGAGATGGTGCCCCAATTTCACTCACCTGAACGGGTCCTTTCCTTCAGATGAGGAAACATCAACTGAGGTATTCATCAAAATGCTAACAGTAATTAGCTCAGAGTGGTGGTATCAGGGGACAGAAGACTGTCATTTTGTTGTCTAGATTTTTCAATTTTTCTATAATAAACATCTGATATTAAGCTTTATTTTGAAAAATGAGCAAAATAGAAACTTTAATACAAAGTATTATTTTTGTAAAAGCAAGTCTGGATAACACCCAATTTCGCTTACTGAGATGTTCAGTTCTAGGGTGGGTACAACATGGTTTACTTTTGATCTTCCAGCAGTATTTCTTGGTTAAATCTTTATAGGTATTTCTTCATACACTATTACACAGATCCTTACCAGAGCCATCCTAGAGAGATATAAATTAATATTGTGCTTATTACAGAAATAAAATAACAGAAGACCATGAAAATCTAGGCTGGATTTTTTTTTTTTTTAAACAAAGAACTGGATTCTTTTAAATCTTAAGAAAACCCTACCACTGCCTGGAACATTACACCTAGTACAAGTAAGTCCAATGACTAACACAAAGCTGATGTTCAATAAAAGCTGATGTGTACCCAGAGGCCCTGGGGGAGGGGCGGGGGCAAATTTCAGGTGGTAACAGGAATTCCTATCCAGAAGGTTCAACTCACATTCCATAAGACACTTACAGTAAAAATTAGATGAAACAGTCCCTTTCGTCTAATTTTTGAAACATGATTTGTAGAAAAAATGTTTTTTTTAAAAAACTTTATTTTTAAAAAGGATACAAGTTTAAAGAATTAACTGTCTAATTTACTGATTTTTGATTTTGCTTTTAATGGGATTGAAGTTTAAGACATTTATACAGAAGAGATACTGCTTTAAAACCCCAGACCACTAAAACAGAGGAGTAATGACTTTTTGCAAACTCGATACCAGCCCCTTGGACAACAGGATCCACAGTAGATAGAACTAGGCATATATAAAGTGAATTCACATGTGAATTACATGTCATTTACAAAGAAAAATTGCACTACACTCTGCTAAAACAGAACTCTGACTCCAAAGGAAATATGTATTTCAGTTTGCTCCTGTCAAAATTATTTAACAATAGATTTCCTGCTCAGTTGGGAAGGTGATCATTTGAGTTCCATACTCAACAAAAACATACGACTACTTGGTAATAAAAAAATACATATACTAGGAAATAACACTCATACTTTTAGAACACATTTGTTTACATAACAAGTTTATGTTCATTATCTTGTGGTCTTAATTATAGGAATCAAATATACTAGTGATTTCTATTATCCTCCTCTGTTGCAGTTCAGGTGACAGATCCGGAGGGGTTAAGTAACTTGCCCAAGGTCACTTCATTACTTATATAGTGGATAACATTCAAATTCAGAGTGTATCACTTTATAATATTTCTTTTGAGGGAAAATTTTTTAACACATATATGTAAGAAGAGACATTCTCCAACCTAAACTGTATTACTTTTTATTCGCTGTACAACATAAAATAGACAACTATAGATTGTCAACCAAGAAAGGAGAGTATCAGAATGAACTTTGGAACTCTGTTTAGACTGTGTCTCATGATTAAGCTGTGCCCCTGTATTGGATACCAAAAAAGAACCACAAGGCCTGTTGGCCTCTGTATTTTCTGCAAGTAGGAAAAAAGACATCGAACTTAGAAGGGCAGGCAAGCATCAGGGAAACACATTTGGAAGGTGAGCCTAAGTGAGATTTTGGAAACTCCTGCAGATTTAGAGGATTGAGGTATTATATTCTGAATTCAAGTATAGATCTGCTGCTCAGCAGAAGTCTTTTCTTCTTGAGGAATTACAAGACTGTAAGTCTCCATCACCCATGACACTCTGTCCACATTGTCACAGGAAAACTCAAATCCAAAATTGATTTTATGGCTTCAGAGAATTGGTGTATGAATTTTAAAGATGCAGCAGCGCAGACAATGTTTCACTTAGCTGAAACCACTTGTCCTATGCTGAATCCCAACACAGCTCAGCAAAAGTTGTTTTCAATAACTATGCCCGAGTCTGGATAAAGGACATCACGAAAGACAGTGCAGTTACAGTGAGAGGCTAGTCTCCTTAAAATGCTGGGACTGGGAGATATAGAAGCTATTTTTTAAAGAGCACCGAGTTACCAAAAACTTCACTGTTTTAAAGTGTGTAACTCAGTATTTTTAAAATACATTTAACAGGGTTATGGAATCACCATTAACTAACTCGAGAACATTTTCCTCTCTCCAAAAGAAACTCTATACCCACTAGTCACTCACTATTCCCCTGCTTTTTCTTCTTCTCCCAAACCCTGACCATCTAATTATGGTCTCTACAGATATGCCTAGTTCTTGGCATTTCATATAAATTGAATCCTAGTATATGTGGTCTTATGTGACTGGTTTCTTTCCTGTTTCAAGGTTTACCCATGTTGTAGCATGTATCAGTATGTCATTCCTTTTAATTGCTGAATAATGTTCCATTGTAGGAATGTGCTACTATTGTGTTTATCCCTTCATTATTAGAACTGCTTCCATGTTTTGGCTATTTACATAATGCTGCTATGAACATTCACATGAAAGTTCCTATGTGAACATCTGTTTCCAATTCCCTTGGGTATATACTGAGAAGAGGAATTGCTGGATTATATGGTAACATCATTTAGTTTTTTTGAGAAACCACCAAACTTTCCCAAAATAGCTATACCATTGTTCACTCCTGCCCGCAATACATGAATATGTTAATTTCTGTATAGCCTTGCCAATACTTGGTGTTTTCAGTTTATTATTCTAGCCTTTGTTGGGGATGTAAAGAGGTATCTCACTGTGGCCTGTATTTGTATTTATCTGATGAGTAATCATATCGAGCACATTTTCAGTGCCTATTGGCCATTCATGTACAATTTCAAGAGATTTGTTTATTCAAATTCTTTGCCTATTTTAATTGAGTTATTTGTGATTTCTGAATTTGTAAATGTTCTTTATACATTCTGGATACAATTCCTTTATTAGGTATCTGACTTACAAATGTTTTATCCCAATCCATGGGTTATGTTTTCACTTTCTTGATGGTGTCATTTGCAGCAAAAAGTTTTTAGTTTTCATGACGTCCATTTAATTTCCTCTATATAAATATCCTGCATTTATTCTCTTCCAAAGTGCTATGTTTTCATCATTTCTGCATTTCCTTTTGTGTTCTTATATACTAAACTCTGACTTCCTCTAGAGTTTCACCCTTGATCCTTCTCATCCAAAGTGCTATGTTTTCATCATTTCTGCATTTCCTTTTGTGCTCTTATATACTAAACTCTGACTTCCTCTAGAGTTTCACCCTTGATCCTTCTCTTTTAAAATTCTGTATTTTTCCTCCCAAGGTAAACAGCATTTTTATGACTTTTACTATTGCCAATATGGTTATGAGTCTAAAAAAATACATCTCAGCATAGACTTCTTCATTGAGTTCTCACCTCAGTTTCCTCTGGGTATGTCACAGTCAATCACACTAAACTTCTGTTCCTCCTCCCTGATCAGCCTTCTGTATATTTCCTCCTACCTCCATCAACTCAGTCACCTAAGTTACAACCCTGGGAATCGTCAGTTACTTTTAACTGTTTTCTCCCACCCACACAGAGTCAATCACCAAGTCCTATGGATTTCACTTCCTACATATTTCTCTATACTGATTCCCCCCTCCCCCACCCCAATATTGAACCTAAATTAAACAGAGTCATAGAGCTCTATTTAGGGTTTATCATCTTGATTCTGAAGTATAGTCGTTGCTCTCAGGTATTATTTTCCTCAAATCTATTCTCCCAATATGACCTTCCTTAGCTCCAAATTTCTATAGTGCCTTAAAATTCCTAGGAAACTATGTTCAGTAATATTTTTCAATACATGTCTTTTCTCTGTGCCTTAACTTCCATATTGTACTTCAAACAGAGTAACAGATGTTTTCCTTGATATGACTTTATAATGTTTCACGTTACTCCCTTTTCCTGAAGTGTTCCCTCACTCACTCACCTGCAACTTACTTTACTCATTTAAGACTCATCAAGGACATCATTTCTTTCTAGAATGCTTTCCCTAACCCATGACCTGCCACAAACTTGGTGCAGTCTTCCTTTATGAGTCTAGAACATGCGCTAGATTGCCTTGATGCTGCACTTACAATATTACTTTGTCATTATAGTTTCTGTTCCTCACTATACTAAAAATAGAGGAAGAATCCGAGGGACATTTCTCCCTTTACTCTGTACGAAAGAAGGTGAAAGATATTGTAAAAACTGTATTTTTGGCCAACAGCCACATGAAAAAGTGCTCCACATCACTCAGCATCAGGGAAATACAAATCAAACACACAGTGAGACACCACCTCACACCAGTCAGAATGACTAAAATTAAGATGTTGGTGAGAATACAGAGAAAGGGGAACCCTCCTACACTGTTGGTGGGAATGCAAGCTGGTGCAGCCACTCTGGAAAACAGTATGATGGTTCCTCAAAAAGTTGAAAATAGAGCTACCCTATGACCCAGCAATTGCACTACTGGGTATTTACCCTAAAGATACAAATGTAGTGATCCGAAGGGGCATGTACACTCGAGTCTGTATAGCAGCAATGTCCACAATAGCCCAACTATGGAAATAATCTAGATGCCCATCAACAGATGAACGGATAAAGAAGAAGTGGGATATATATATAGACACACACACACACACACACACACACACACACACATATACATACAATGGAATACTATGCAGCCATCAAAAGGAACAAAGTCTTGCCATTTGCAACGACATGGATGGAACTAGAGAGTATTAAGTGAAACAAGTCAATCAGAGAAAGACAATTATCATATGATCTCCCTGATATGAGGAATATGGGAGACAAGGTGAAGGGTTGTAGGGGGCAGAGAGGCAAAAATGAAACAAGATGGGATCAGAAGAAGATAAACCATAAGAGACTCTTAATCTCAGGAAACAAACTGAGGGTTGCTTGGGGAGTGTGTGGGGAGGGATAAGATGGCTGGGTAATGGACATTGGGGAGGGTATGTGCTATGGTGGGTGCTGTGAATTGTGTAAGACTGATGATTCACAGACCTATACCCCTGAAGCAAATAATATATGTTAATAAAATTTAAAAAAAAAGAAATCTAAAAAAACCTGTATTTTTATGTATGTATATTCTAAGTCAATCACTAATATTTTTTCCAGGCATCCCTAGGCCTAAGAGTTGAAGACCTAAAAACAAAACAAGGTGCCTTAACGTGGTTCATCAAAAATATGATTCCTATTCTCATACTCACTGCTTTATTGTTGCTAATGAAAACTGTCTATAAAGAAATTTCCTCTAATAAGTCTATTTATTTTAACCAAATACACCCTAAGAAAGAGAAGAGGGATATAAGAATGTAAATGTCTATGCCCCATACAAAACCAGCCAACTAACCAAACAAGAAAAACAAAAGTGAAAAAAGACTAAACCCTATACTCTCTAGTACTTTTGAGCTGAGTCACATGTATTAAATGATTTTGACCTACAGAAATCCCCAAGTTCTTGATAAGTCATCCTTCTGGTTCACATGAATGGTGAGAAGTCAGTGTAAGATCTCCAGATCAGGACTTCAAGAAGAAGAAAGGACTGAGGGATCTCTTCTATCCTATACTGGTTGTCCTGGAAATAATGCTATATCCCCCTCTTTGCTAGCATTACTGTCTGTGTGAGTTGTCCTGGGACTAGGTCTATTTACTTGAAGAGAAAAATAAAAGAAAGAAAGAAAGAAAAGAAAAGAAAAGAAAAGAAAAGAAAAGAAAAGAAAAAGCAGTAGAAGAACAGTTGCCCTGCTTCCCTTTACCCAAATGTAGGAGATACACTGTAAATCTGCTTTTGTAAAGCAATTACATTGGGAATTCACCAGGGTACTGAGACCTCAATTAATCCTCTTGTAAAGTGAAGAAGTCTTTCATAACGAGCAAAGAAATTCTTTAATGTATAAATTTTTAAGTCTTTTAAAAAGTATTTTCAGGGTGCCTGAGTGTCTCAGTTGGTTGAGCGACTGCCATCAGCTCAGGTCATGATCCTGGAGTCCCGGGTCGAGTCCGCATTGGGCAACCTGCTCAGCAAGGGCTCTGCTTCTGCCTCCAACCTTCCCCTGCTCGTTCTCTCTCATTCTCTCTCTCAAATAAATAGATACAATCTCTTTTTAAAAAAAGTATTTTCATATTTTGCTATATATTTACAAAGGAATCTGGTCTGCCCAACCAATCCACTCAGTTAAATTCCTTCTAACTTTTTAAATCAATGGCATTTCTTATTTTCTGGGAGTAAGTATGTGTTTCCTTTTGCCACACACAGTTGTCTCTGTGAATTTCTTCAGATATATTTAGGTCCAATTTAGTTCCTCTTTTATGACTATCTCTCATTATAAAACCATTGCTAAACCAAGATTTCTAAGGCGTAGCTTCTCCTTGCTCACTGTATGTATGTAACATTAGACATATGGTTTTCAAAGACATCTTTTCATCCAACATTACATTTAACTCAATATAATTAATCATGAGAATTCTGTTTCTAGGCATGAAGGAATAATTGGCATCAGACTTGTCCTCCTACTATAAACAAATATGAAATTTGAAAAAAAAAAAAAGTAAGGACTAGTTTCATTGATAAACAGGAAGAGCAGGGTCCCAGAAAGCAAGCCCATGCTCACACCAGCTTTCTCAAGAGGAACATCTTAACTACCATGATACCAGGATGTACAGTACAAGGAAAACAATCCTACTGAGTAGAGGAGGCAGAAATCAGAGTTCTGATTTCCTAAAGTTCCTAGGTTTTGTAGAAAATAATACCAGAGAAGAAGTTGCTTTACAAAACAACCTCCAAAATACTGCATGGCGGTTTGCCATAGGTCCTTGGCCAAGGGCTGGGCTGCATAAACACCGACCAGACTCTGAAAAGCCTAGTTCTGCTAACTTGCAGTTGCAGTGGGTCTGGAATAGAGATACCAGAATTTTTTTTAGCCACTATGAGATGTCAGAATTCTCACTGGGCCAGAATGGAGAAGCCCCAAAGCACTTTATGAACACCTCAAGTAATCATTTGAGACTCACAAAAGCCAGGCTTTTGGAGTAACAACTAAGCCTATTGATAAGAGATGTACCTTAGCTCTATGAACAAAACTGACACAGACCATTAAAAAAAATTAAGGCCTGATAGTATGGAAAAGAACCATCACTAACTTAACTATGTACAGAGGAAAATTCAGCATCCATTAAAGGAAGAGGACACAATTTGGAATCTCTACAGTGTATCCAGCACAATGCCAAGCATATAATTAGGAACATAAAGAAGCAGGGAAACATACGCATAATCAAGAACAAAAGCAAACAGTGGAAACAAAACTCAAAGCAACACAGATCTTGAGATCAGTAGATAATAACTATTGAGAAATTTAAGCTACAAAAAAAGTAAATTCTAGAACTGACAATATGAAATAAAAATGCACAATTTTGAATATTGAAGAGTGAATGGTTAGTAAACTTGAAGACACATAAAAAGAAATAATCCCAAGGGAAATAAAATAATTGAAGAAATATATGAACAAGGATTTAGTGAACTATGGTATCATAGCAAGTTGTGTAACAAACATATTTACAGTTCCAAAGAAATGAGAGGAAAAGATTAGGACACAAAGTTAAAAAAAAAAAAAAAAGCAACCACAAAATGCAAATAAGTTTAAAAAACAAATTCTCATTTTTCAGAAATTCCACCAAATTTAAGCCAGACAAATACAAAATAACCACATGTAGATATATCCTAGTCAAACTGCTGAAATGAAAAGTAAATCTTAAATAGGAACATAATAAACAAGGGAGTCTCAATAATGACAGATTCTCAACAAAAACAATGGAATAGAGAAAATGGAACAATATCTTTATTTTTTTTTTTATTTCTTTTCAGCGTAACAGAGTTCATAGTTTTACACCACACCCAGTGCTCCATGCAATGCGTGCCCTCCACAATACCCACCACCAGGCTCCCCCAACCTCCCACCCCCCGCCCCTTCAAAACCCTCAGGTTGTTTTTCAGAGTCCATAGTCTCTGGAGTATTATGCCTCCATCAGAAAGGATGAATACCAGACTTTTGTAGCAACATGGACGGGACTGGAAGAGATTATGCTGAGTGAAATAAGTCAAGCAGAGAGAGTCAATTATCATATGGTTTCACTTATTTGTGGAGCATAACAAATAACACGGAACAATATCTTTAAAATATAAAACTGTCATTCCGAAGTTTTGTATATCCTTCACAAATAAGGGCAAAATAAAGACATTTAAAAATTTTTTTTATTTAAATTTTAGTTAGTTAATATATGGTGTAATATTGGTTTCAGGAGTAGAATTTAGTGATTCTTCACTTATATATAACACCCAGTGCTCATCACAACAAATGCTTTCCTTAATGCCCATCACCCATTTTTAAAATTTTATTATGTCAGTTACCGTACAGTACATCACTAGTTTTTGATGTGTTCCATGATTCATTGTTTGCGTATAACACCCAGTGCTTCATGTAATATGTGCCCTCTTTAATACCCATCACCAGGCTAGCTCATCCCTCCACCCCTCTCCCCTCATTTTGTTTCCCCAGAGTCCATAGCCTTTCATGGCTCCTCTCCCCATGGCCACCACCCACTTAACTCATTACACCTCCCCTCCAGCAACCCTCAGTTTGTTCTCTATAGTTAAGCATCTCTTGTGGTTTCCTTGCCTCTCTTTTTTATTTTATTCTTTTACTGATTTTATTTATTTGAGAGAGAGAGAGCACAAGTGGGCGAAGGGTAAGGGGAGGGGGAGAAGCAGACTCCCTGCTGAGCAAGGTGCCGGATGAGGGACTAGATCCCAGGACTCCAGGATCATGACCTGAAGGAAGATGCTTAACTGACTAAGCCACCTAGGTTCCATGGTCATGACCTGAAGGAAGATGCTTAACTGACTAAGCCACCTAGGTTCCAATTCCTGTCTTTTTAAATAAAGATATTTTCAAATAAATAAAACTTAGAATAATCCTTAACAGAGAATCTGCTTTAGTACAGATGATAAAAGAGACTATTCAGGCTATAGGGAATGATATAATATGAAAATGCAAAATTATAGGTAAGAATGAGGAGGTCCAGAAATAATACATATTTTGATATATATGAACACTATCTCTTTTTTCCTTATTTTTTAAAAGACAAAAAAATTAGTAACCTTACATTCTATGATTTGAATATGTAGAAATAATATGTGACAACAATAGCACAAAGGATAGCTATGGCAAATGAATTATACTACTGAAAATGTCCTTTGTTCTGTTATACAAAGTTGTAAACACTAATTTAAGCACATATGAAAAGTATGAATAGATAATATAGCCACTGGAGTAAACCACAGAACAAGTTCAAATACATAGAGCAGATATTCTAAAGTAGAAAATGATAAAAAACAACAATGAAGCCAAAAAGAGGCAAGAATGAACGGACAGAGGAACATAGCTCAATTGGTAGAAATAAAAAGTAAATACTGAAATAGTAGACATAAAATAAACCACATCAGTAATTAGAGTAAATGAATGTAAACAATTAGACTACTGATTAAAAATGTGCAACTAAAACAGTCTAGAAGAAGTGTGTCTGTTTTTTATTTTGTTGTTGTTTTTTAAGTAGTTGTTTTTCAAACCCACACTGGCATGGTTTTGAACTCATGACCCTGAGATCGAGACCTGAGCTAAGAGTCGGACACTTAACTGACTGAGCCCTGAAAATACATCAAAATGCATTTTAAATATAAAGATAAAAAAACTTACTTTGCATAAGAAAGCTTTTTTTAAAAGTTTTTTTATTTGACACAGAGAGAGAGAGAGATCATAAGGAGGCAGAGAGGCAGGCAGAGAGAGGGGTGAAGCAGGCTCCCCTCTGAGCAGAGAGCCTGCTGCAGGGCTTGATCCCAGGACCCTGAGACCATGACCCGAGCTGAAGGCAGAGGCTTAACCCTCTGAGCCACCCAGGTGCCCCAAGAAAGCTTTATATTAATAGAAAAATGATTTCATGATGTAGAATATTACTAGAGATAAAGAGGTATATTTCATAATAAAAAAGATCAAATCACCAGAAATATGCAACAAAGTTAACTGTATGTACTTAAAATTTTAAAAGAGACTCAAAGGAGAAACAACTGTTCTCAAAACTGAAAAACAACTATACAAAATATCAGGTATGATATAAAATATTGAAGAATATGATTTACCAACCTCACCTAATTAACATTCATAGAACACCTCACCAAAAATGCAGAAAACACATTTCTGTAAGTGTACGTGGAACATTAACCATGACAGACAATAGAGGCCGTAATATAATTCTCTATGCATTTAAAAGAATTGACGTTTCCAGAACATATACTCTGATGAAAGAGAATTAAATTAAAAATGTAATGCCAAAATTTCCAGATATTTTTTTAAAGATTTTATTTATTTATTTGACAGAGAGAGATCACAAGTAGGCAGAGAGGCAGGCAGAGAGAGAGGAGGAAGCAGGCTCCCCGCTGAGCAGAGAGCCTGATGTGGGGCTCGATCCCAGGACCCTGGGATCATGACCTGAGCCGAAGGCAGAGGCTTTAACCCACTGAGCCACCCAGGCGCCCCAATTTCCAGATATTTTAAGTAACTAGTAAATCAAAGAAGATATTACAGAAAAATTGGAAAAGATTTTGAATCACTTGAAAATGAAAATACAACAGACCAATACCGTGTGATATAATTAAAGCAATAACATCATTAAAGATAAATGTTCATATTAGAAAGATAAAATATTTGTAAAGAGTGATCTAATGTTCACCATAAAAAAGTAGAAAAAGAAGAGCAAATTAAACTCAAAGTAATCACATAGAAATAATAAGAGCAGAAATCGATGATACAGAAAGTAACAATGTATACTGTCAACATTATGAATAAAAGGGCCGTTACTACAAGTATTACAGGTATTAAATGGATGATGAGATATATTATTCTGACACATTTGACAACTTAGAAAAAATGGACACCTTTAAAAAAAATATCTTACCAAAAATCACCCAAGAATTAGAGAATGTACAGAGTCCTACTAAGTAATTAATAATTTACAACATTCCAAAAGGCAAATTCCAGGACTATCCAGGTAACTGCTCTTAGACTCCTCACAACAGAAACACAGAATCAGATAATAAAGGTTTTTTAGTTTTACACCGCTATGCTTCACAGTTATTTCTTAAAGCTCCCATAGATTTACCAATAGATAAAATCAATCTGCAATATGACTAGATATGTATTTTTAATATGTTACATTATTACTTTTATAATACTTTATTACTTGCTAAATCCTACCAAATTTTTGGCTTTTTAGAACTGCATAACACTTTGAAATTTCATTTGTTAATTTTTGTTTCCAAAGACACATTATATTCTTTAGCAAGGAATACTAACTTTCACATAGTGTTTTAATATTTACACAGTGCTTTTTAAGACTAGGAATTTAATTCTCACTATAATTCTGTTGAGTAGAAATTCTTAGCTCCAGTGTATAGATATAAAAGCTGAGCTTGGGAAGTTACAGAACTTGTCCACAATCGTAGAGTTAATAAGAATCAGGGCCTGGATTTGAAAACAACTTATCTATTTTACAAACAGGAAAAATGAGTTCTTGTAACTAGTCCAAAGTCAACATAGTTCATTGATGGCCCTGGAGGGCGTAAGCTCAGGTTCTCTCATTTCCAATCTGGTTCTTTATTGGTTTTATTTAAAAATATTTTTTTCCTCTACATCGTTATCCCTCCTCAAGCAAATTAGTTTCTTTTACCTTCTCTGCACATTTGATTACAAATATAGCATCATGTAAATCAAGTAAACATTATGAGATCTACATGCATTTTTTGACTCTTCTTAATGTTAACCAAACACATTAAATGCCAAATAAAGCTATAATACCTATTATATACAACTAATATGCAAGTTCTCTTACTTAAGCTCTTCCACATGTAAGTTTTTGCTGTAAAATATGTTTACATGGTAATTTTCCTTACGTTCCCTGTAATTAAAACTGACTATTTATTACAATGCACTACTTTGGTTTTGTTTAAATGCAACTTTTTTAGAGGAAAAACACAGTAATAAAAAAGTACTGAAGAAACTGATATATGTTATTTTCCCAATACTAGAAAGAATTATACACTTGTCTTAGTATTTCCTTTTTTCCACAAAACCCCAAGATTGAACCATACATTTTATGTAACAGTACATTTATTCCAAAGAGCCACACCAAGAAACATAATCACTCTCAATCACATTGGTGAAATTTTACATCTCATCAAATCAGAGCTCAAGTATGCCTGTGTGCTGAAATCAAAGCTGAAAATGTTATAAAACCCAACTGAAAGTGACCTTGTAGAAAGATCAGGGCCACTAATTATTGTATCTTTCATTACTTTTTCTGAGTAGGAAATGAGTAAATAAGTATATTATACGTATGCTATACACATAATTTATGTAAGTGGGCAATATATTTATATTACACACGTAATTTATGTGGTATATGTGCTCATGTTCATATGTAGTGTACATGTCTAGATACATAAAAAGCACAAAAGTTCATATGTAAAGCTTTGGATAATATTCAGACTTAATGGACACTTAGTGACACTTACTGTTGCTTGTTCTGCCTCTGTTATCCTGATTCTGACAATAAACAGTGATTTTCCTTCGGCACAATACCTCTGTCTTTCCTCAGTTGTGATTTGAATGGGGCTGACACAATGTCCTGGTTTCAGAAGTAAGGAAACACCTAATGTTTGGCTAATCATCACACTCTGTACTCTAGTCACCATACTGGCGTAAGGATGGACTATTGTGAGTATAAAGTAGCCATGTCTTTTTTTTTTTTTTTTAAGACTTATTTCAGAGAGTCAGAGAGACAAAGAGTGTACAAGGGAGGGCTGAGAAGGGCAGAGGCAGAGGGGAAGCATACTCCCAGAGGGCACAGAGCCTGGATGTGGGGCTTGATCTCAAGATCCTGAAATCATGACCTGAACCAAAACCAAGAGTAGGACGCTTAACTGACTGAGCCACCCAGGCGCCCCTAGAGCAACCATATCTTAAATCCACAACCTAGCAGTCGACCTCAAACATCATTTGTGAAGCCTTTCCAAACCACATTTGAACTTTCATTTTATTTGATTCTTGTGGCTCCTGTGATATTCAAAATTGATGTCTACTGCCAATTCCATTTTGTTTTTCCTCCACTGTTGGCAACTTGTGGTGATCATCTCTTTTATGTCAGATATTACATCTACTTTAAACAGCTTCCCCAAAATGTATTTTTTCCCACACTATCCCCTAAACTTCTAGTTATGTTTTCTTGTTTGCTTGTTTTGTTTTGTTTTGTTTTGTGGATAGTAACACTGAGACTTCTATTATTTCCATGCATTGCTTCATGGGAATTGTCTCAGCCAGATTTCCCTTCATTGTGTTTTAGCACTTCAGCATCTGAATGTGAAAGTAACTGTAAAATTATATAATATTTAAGTCTGTATTTAGTTCAGGTCTCTCTTTCATTGGATAATTTATCTGAAGTTTACATTCACTGCATTCCATTTTCATGGTGTCTGTAGAAATCAGGCTGCCCTAACCAACCACACAGATTTATGCTGAGACCTCAGCCTTTCACTGCAAAATCAATCAGATTCAAATAGAAAATGTACCTGCTTGAAAGAAACTGATTGCACACGTTTTTGGTTACAATTGCATAAAAATGTAATTGGATAATAAAACTTGGTCTTTGCAGTACTCTGGAACTTTCAAAGTATGTGGGAAATTAAAAAAAAAAAAGTAGTACTATTGTAGTGGGTAGAAAAATACAACACAAAGAGGGAAGTGACCCAGAATGCTGATAAGGTATTCGGGATTTGGGTATAGAACAAAGAATATCCCTTTACTGTGCTAATTACCATTATAAGTCTATAATCATTTTAAATTGAGTACCAGCTATGCTAGGCATTTTGTCAGGTACTGTGAGGAATGTGGCATCTCACATCTGAGATGGAACTTAAAATTTCTTATTTCTCTTCCTTTCCTGATTTTATGTGGACCAAATACCATATAATCACTTAAAGATAAACTTCCCTAATTAGTCTACAGGGATCTCCCCTTCCTCTACTTCTATCTTGGAAATGCTATATCCCTTTTTGCCATGGATTTCAGAATCTTCTGATCATGACATAGAAATGTCTTTTCTCAAGGCAACAGTGAAAGCTCTTAATGAAGACTAGCAGTGACTGAAGAATCAAATTAAGATTTGCTGCACAGATAATTTCAGTGCTGTACTGTGTGGGGAGGGTACAGCAGGAGATGTGAAGTGATCTGGGAGTTTCAGGCAACAAGTAGTACAGACTAAGTCACTCATGTGGTAAAACAGAACTGCTTTTTATTTAAATTGACTGGAGATCATTATTTCATATCATTCTAAGCGGAAGGGCTATTCCCTAAATAGGGACAATGAAAATGAATCTCTCTGAGATAGATGGGTATGAAAATAAACTACTATTTGTTGAATACATTCCATGTACCAGTAATAGAAAAAAAATGTTTTATGTTTGTGTGTTCACTGCTAACAGCTAAAAGAGCTCTATATTTGTTGCTTTCCTTAATTTCATTTAATCTACCCAACAGCCAAATTTGAAATGAGTATATACCTGTGAAATTTCAGTGAAATTAAGGCATTCATAAAACTTTACTCATCTTGGCAAGAGGCCCTTGAATACAGGGAGACAATCCATAAAAGTGGTTAAGTGCAAAAGGCAGCATGCATGCAGTTTTGGAAAACATGAGATCGTGCATATAAAGATCTCAGTGTTGTACCCAACACGGGTATTATGACTGACTGTTGTGGACACTGTACAGCTTTGCTCACTACACTTCAAGGCCTACGTATCCCCCTCTTTGCTGGAAATGCCTGTTGCAGATGGTTCACAGCTACCTTGCCCAGGGTGACTTTACATTCTAAGTGTTGTCTTCCAGATAATGAAAGCTTTGCCTGCGGATACAAAGGCTCAACTCCCTTGCTCCATTTAGGAAAACTCTGAAGGGCCGTATCTCAACAACAAAGCTCCTCAAAGGATATACTGAGGCTTCACTGCAGGCCACCTCTTCTCTTGTCCCATTTGCCTCTTTATTTCCTCTCAGGCATAGCTCCTGAGAGTTCTTCTCAAAAAAAAAAAACAACAAAAAAAAAACCCTGCATGCAATATTTTGTCTCATCTGTTTCCAGGAATCCAAGGCCAAGAGATGGAAATGGATGACAATAGCGAAGGGCGTGTGTGATGTGGTGCTGGCATCTCCCCGTGACATGTCCTCTGAGGATGAGCTGAGACCTTAGGTCCCGCAGCACAGGGGTCAGATAAACACTACTGAAAAATATAGCCTTTTGCAATAGCGAGAAACCCTTTAACTCATTTGAGTCCCAGTTTCTAGTTTCTTCACCTTTAGAATAGGTATATTTTAGTACCTAACGTGACTTTTTTTTAGTCAAAAGAGATACAACTTACAAAATATCCTGCATATAGTAAATAATAAAGCTTGTAATCATTATTCTAAGTCTTGGTACTTCCATTCAACAGGTGAAGATAATTATACTTACCCTCTACCCCTGCCAGGATACCTGGGAGGTTAAACGAGGCAATAAGTGACCAAACTTATTAACAACCATACAAACATAAAGCATTTTTTTCCTATTACTACTGTCCCAAAGGGCAAGAATGCCAACCTAGGATCTAACTTTACATCTGAGGACCAACCAAAATAAGGGTGAAATTCTGCTTCAAGACTGTAATTGAGGAAGGATCTTGGCTGGTATAGAATAACAGGGCAAGAGAAATGAAAATAAAGTAACCCACACATTTGTTTTGCTTTGTTGTTTATAAAGACTTGAGTCTGTGACCTTGAATAAGTCAAGTAATACTTCTGAGTTCCAATTATTTGCTATCTACTCCAGAGAGAATATATAATAATGAGATGAGATGGTTAATAAGATAACATTTGTAGAGTCCTTTAAGATTCTTAGGTGAAATATGGCACAGCAACAAAATACGTCATCTCACTGTTATTTACCTGGAGAAAAGAGGCATAAAGTGACTTCTCAAAACACCTAATGAGGCAAATAAAAACAAGGTGTTGTATTAATTCCCCAGACTTTTAAAGTCAGGGAACAGAATTCTTCACCTTTCCTCAAAGTTTTAAAGGGCTATATTGACTAAGTACCTGTGTAACTTACAAGTATTTAAAGATTTTAAACTATAAAATAATCTTAAATACCAAGTTGGGGTTAAAATCCCAGAATTTGGTGCCAACTACTATGAAACCTGGCTCTGAAAGGTATTCACTTTATAACCTTGAGTAAATTACTCACCTTCCTCTCCTTACCTCAGTTACTTTATCTGTAAAGTGAGAACAGGGTATACTTGATAGAGTTGTGAGGATTAAGTGACTAAAGTATTTAAAACAGTATCTGACATATATGAATCACTACTGGTAGGTTCGACTGCTATTACACATAGCCCAATGGGATCTCAAATTTAAAGAAAGTCAAGTAGCACTGAGTAAGGGACAGGTGGGGCTAGAGAGGGAGAAATAAGTAGGAGGCTACGAGATCAGGCTCCCAGAAATCTCAGAAATGCTGAGACTTTATGAAAGCAGAGATAAGGGAATGTAACCAACCATCCCAGTCTGTCTTCAACATCAGAGAGGAGATATTAAAAGGACAAGTAATCATGGTATATCAGTGGTGACATCAAGAAGATTTAAGTTCCCTGGTCAGTTTTCGATAAAAGAATGACCATAAAAGCCCTCATTGGCAAGCCATTTGGGACCCCTCTCTAGAGAGCTTTCTTTCTGTTCTCACCTTCACGTAATAAACTATCATTTCACCCTTTCATGTTCAGGAGATTCATTCATTAACTCCACAAGACAAGAAGTCAACAGCATTTTGAGTTAAAAAGCACAATATTTTCAAGATAGAAGAAGTTTGTACAACATTGCAACAGAGTCAGGATTCAGTATTGTGAAAGCCAGTCTTTGTTTCTTTCATAAAGAGTCTCCCTAAGTGAGTTCCGTAAGTCACAGTCAAATAAAGGTAAGGTGGAGAAAAAAGGCAAAAGAAATGTAGATAAAGTTAAATCTCCTGGGGCACCTGGGTGGCTCAGTGGGTTAAAGCCTCTGCCTTCCACTTGGGTCATGATCCCAGGGTGCTGGGATGGAGCCCCGCATCAGGCCCTCTGCTCAGCAGGAAGCCTGCTTCCTCCTCTCTCTCTCTGCCTGCCTCTCTGCCTAATTGTGATCTCTCTCTGTCAAATAAATATATAAAATCTTAAGGATCAGTACTCGAGGAACTACAGAACACTCATGGAAGAAATTGAAGAAGACACAAAAAGATGGAAGACCATTCCATGCTCTTGGATCAGAAGAATAAGCATTGTTAAAATGTCTATACTATCTAGAGAAATCTATACTTTTAATGTCATCCCGATCAAAATTCCATCAGTATTTTTCAAAGAGCTGGAGCAAATAATCCTAAAATTTGTATGGAATCAGAAGAGACCATGAATTACTAAGGAAATGTTGAAAAACAAAAATAAAACTGGTGGCATCACATTACCTGACTTCAAGCTTTACTACAAAGCTGTGATCACCAAGACAGCATGGTACTGGCATAAAAACAGACACATAGACCAGTGGAACAGAGTAGAGAGCCCAGATATGGACCCTCAATTCTATGGTCAAATAATCTTCGACAAAGCAGGAAAAAATATACAGTAGAAAAAAGACAGTCTTTTCAATAAATGGTGCTGGGAAAATTGGACAGCTATATGTAGAAGAATGAAACTCGACCATTCTCTTACACCGTACACAAAGATAAACTCGAAATGAATAAAAGACCTCAATATAAGATAGGAATCCATCAGAATCCTAGAGGAGAACATAGGCAGTAACCTCTTTGATATCAGCCACAGCAACTTCTTTCAAAATATGTCTCCAAAGGCAAAGGAACAAAGCGAAAATGAACTTTTGGGACTTCATCAAGATCAAAAGCTTCTGTACAGCAAAGGAAATGGTCAATAAAACAAAGAGGCAATGCACGGAATGGGAGAAGATATTTGCAAATGACAGTACAGACAAAAGGTTGATATCCAGGATCTATAAAGAATTTCTCAAACTCAACACATACAAAACAGATAATCACATCAAAAAATGAGCAGAAGGGGCGCCTGGGTGGCTCAGGTGGTTGAGCGACTGCCTTCAGCTCAGGTCACGATCCCGGACTTCCAGGATTGAGTCCCTCATCAGGCTCCCAGCTCCTTGGGGAGTCTGCTTCTCCCTCTGACCTTCTCCTCTCTCATGCTCTCTCTCATTCATTCTCTCGCAAATAAATAAATAAAATCTTAAAAAAAAATGGGCAGAAGACATGAACAGATACTTCTCCAATGAAGACATACAAATGACTATCAGGCACATGAAAAAAATGTTCATCATCACTAGCCATCAGGGAGATTCAAATTAAAACCACATTGAGATACCACCTCACACCAGTTAGAATGGCCAAAATCAGCAAGACAGGAAACAACATGTGTTGGAGAGGATGTGGAGAAAGGGGAACCCTCTTACACTGTTGGTGGGAATGCAAGTTGGTGCAGCCACTTTGGAGAACAGTGTGGACATTCCTCAAGAAATTAAAAATAGAGCTTCCTTATGACCCGGCAGTTGCACTACTGGGTATTTACCCCAAAGATACAGATGTAGTGAAAAGAAGGGCCATCTGTACCCCAATGTTTATAGCAGCAATGGCCATGGTCGCCAAACTGTGGAAAGAACCAAGATGCCCTTCAACGGACGAATGGATAAGGAAGATGTGGTCCATATACACTATGGAGTATTATGCCTCCATCAGAAAGGATGAATACCCA